>JAAGNO010002266.1:0-28573 GCA_033439905.1 Ceryle rudis
GCCCTGGCGCGGACCGGAACCGAGCCCCGTCCGCGCGCTGCGGAGCGGCGCTGAAGGCGGCGGAGCGATCGCCGCCGCCTCGCTTGTTTCTTGCTATTTTCCCCGGCAGCCGGTGGCCACCACTAGTTTGAAAAGAGTTTCTAAAGAGCACTGTCCTGGTACGGTCTAGGGGGACGTTAGCAATTGTAATGTGGGGAACAAAGCTGCGCGATTCATTTCTCTTTAATACATGCAACCGGCTAACAACGTACAAAGCATTCAGAATATTAGTGTCTTCAAATGCAGGGTGTCTGCTTTTAACTTCTTTATATTTTTAAGTATTTCTTAAGTTGTTTGTAAAAGTCTGTAACGTTGCTAGAAACAAGATTTACGAAATTAATAATAAAAAAATCTGCCCTCTAAATATTTTATTTTTTTGTTACCGTACATTTAAAGGAACAGAACGTTTCCACCAAAGTCGTGAAACTGTGCCGAAGGGTAACGTAAGCTCCTTGTCAGAGGAAATGTTTTTCCAGTCAAAGGGCTGTTCTGAATGTTTTTAAAAATTGTTTAGCCACTAAAAACGCAGGGAGACTCCTCAGCTGGATTTCCAGCGAGCTGCGTACCTTTACAACGTGCAGCGCAGTGCACGTGGTGCTGTGTTCAGTGGTTACAAAGGATAACCTACCCTTGGTAAAGCAGAGGGAAAGATGGATGAGCACCAGCCCTGAAGGGTGGTGAGTGCCCTCAAAATCCATTTCAGTATTCTTTCTGGTTTCAGGACATGGTCAGTGCTATATAGTCTTGAACCTTAAAGCTCTTTAGCTTGGGGAAGTACATTTGAATGAAATGGGTATTTATTAAAGAACTTACATTACAGTTTGGCATGTGTCCCAGGTTTGAATGTTGTGTTGCTTTTGGGTACTAACAAATCTATGTTCCCAAAGGAATCTTTGCTATTAGATCAACGATAACTAGGAAACTTGCAGTTCTTTTGGAAGTACAACAGAGAGAAGTCACTTACTGCTCAGGTTTCTTAATTGTGGCATCTACTTTGATATACCCCTCATTTAGTTAGCATTTCTATTTACTGGACCCTACCTTTCCAAGACCCAGTAGTTATACTTTTTGATGAGTACTCTCAGTTACCATATGTTTGCAGTTGGAAAAAAAAAAAAATCAAAATCCAAAATCTGTTACGTGAAATGAAAATGTAATTAAACCCACTATGTATACATGGGAACTGTCTGGAAAGCAGATGATGCATAACAAAAGACAGATATTTTCTGTATAATGCTGAACTTCCCATTATAAGTGCTAGAAATGCCAATTTATGTTAAGGATCTGTACAAATTAACTTTTAAAATAAATAAATAAACAAACAAATATGCCCTGAAAGCATGTAATTTAACTAGTCAGTATAGAGAAAAGATGAGGAAAAGGAAGTAAGGTTCTGGTGTTGTAGATAGTGAAGAAGAGAGTAGAGATTTTTGGAGTTAGATAGGTTTTTGTGAGTTTTTGTAACAGCTCCTGTTGTTACGCCTATTGCGCTGTATTTTTAAAAGCTGCTCAGGTGGCTTGAACATAAGGAGACTGAAGAATAGCCATGTTCTCAGTCCTAGCTCTGGGTCCTAGGTTCTGAGTCCATGATCACAGCTTAATGAAATACTGCCATTAAAAAAAAATATTGCTTCATGAATTGGAGATTATTAGCAGAGTTGGTTATTAAATGTCTCCTAAAAAAAATGAGAGAGAAAAAAGAAAGGAACTTGGAGAGAGACCATCCTTTTCCTTATAACTGCAAGTGTGAGGATGACTACAGTACTGCATATTTGCATTTTATTTCGTTATGATGTTATATTATTTGAGCTAATCTCACTGCTCCTTCGCTCCAGTGACACTTCCACTTTCCCATCACTCACTCCAAGAATTTCTCCCATGCAGTCTCTTATGGACTGTGCATGTTTCTCTGCGTAGGGTCTGTGAATCCATCTGATTTCAGGGCAACTTTGTGGTATCTTGTTTCTCTGCCCAGTATTGCTATATCCCTGTCTCTTCCTGTGGACAGAAGTAACCCTTTCTGAAAACCAAGGAACTGGGGGCAGGGCTATAAATGAGTAAAGGCGATGGTGCTTTCATTTTTAAAGAGTTGGATTTTCTTCCTGCGTAACACTTGCTTGAATCAAATAATCATGCTCTGGGACCTTCCGGAGATAAAAAATACATGGTGGAAAAGGGAAGAAAAGCAAAATCTACCATGTCAAAGAGAATACAGTTTGATGGGTTTTCAGGTTCTGTGATTTGTATTAAACTTTCAGCTTCCTAATTTACTATGAAAGCAAAAAAAGAACATGTGTTTACTTTCTTGCTTAAGTTTAACTCTTTTTTTCTGGAGGAAAAAGTCTCAGGAAACAGTATTGGTGAAGGCATTAGAAAGTTAAATATGTAATATTAAATATTTAATTAATTCATTAATGACAGTTGGCCTTGAAATGCTACAGAAAGGAGCCAGTGACTGCTCTAGTAGATTATTTTAACATTTTGTTTTGAAAATTCAGTGTGTGAGAAGCTAAAACAAGCAATGGCTGTGTCAGTAAAATGCCTAGCACTTCCTTAGGCAAAACCTGTGATAGTTGTGGCTTTCATTATTGGTAGTTGCATTGTTCATAAGGCATTTTAATTCATGTTTCAAGACACTGGCCTGTTTGTTAATTTGGCACAGGTGAATGGTGTCCATCCAGAATGCATGTTTCAACTGGAGATTCACAAGGAGGAAACAAGGTGCATGGAACTTCTGAAGAATGCAAAGCCAGTGGACTACAAAGGTAAGAGAAGATAAGCTGCAATGCAGGGACAACTGCAGTATTCAAGATTTTCTCTCTTTACCTTCTTTGCTGTGGCAGTTGCTGTATTTTTCTGTAGTGTGCTTATAATTTTATGTGGTTTAGACTTTTTGCAGCTTTTGCGTTAAAGGTACAGCTGTAGCAAGCACGGTGTGAGAGGTGTGCCAGGTGCTAGGCACACACTGAACGGGACACTAGATGGGAGCAAATGCATGTTTTACACTGCTGAATTAGTATTTTCTGACTGTCAGAGAAGTTGCAGGCTGGTGGTGGTGAGAGGATCAGCAGAAAGAACAAGTCTGAGGAAAAGTTGAAAACCTTGGATTTTTTTTAACTTCCCTTAGATAAAAGGGAAAGAAATTTTACATCTAAAGACAACTGAATATTTTTCAGTTCAAAATGCAGTTTTGATTTTTACAAAGTAATGTCACATCTAAACCTAATCATTGAATTTCTATTGTTAAATGACCTTTAAGTGACTGGAACTATTTAATTTCAAAGTAGTTCTACAAAGTCCTAAGCCTCCTTGGTGTCCTGCTTTTTGATATGGTAGTCTGGGTAAGCATCATCTCGGAATAACTGGACTCCTTGGATACTACAGCTCTTGCAGTGCAGTTGTTTTCCTTTGGCTGCACTAGTTGACACATAATGTGTTTTGTTTGTTTGGGTTTTTTCCATATTCAGTCTGTTTTGAATGTGCTCTGAAGATGATTATGGTACCTCAGGGACCTGCCATCTGCAGTTCTCTTTGAGCATAAACCTAAATCCCAAATTATGAAGCTTTCTCCACCTCTTTTCTCAATTAGTATGTTAACTCCCTCAGTGCGTACTCTAATGTCAATTTGTATACAACAAAATAATTAAAGGGATCATCAGCAGTTTGTATTTTACTATAATTTCTCCTTTTTATTAATCCAGATCAGTAATTAGAAAAATTATAATAACAGGGAATAATTTACATGGATATCTCTCCAAGCAAGATCTTACTGGAATAATTCATCTGTATTTAGATTTTATATTTTTTATTATTATTTATATGAGTGGAGAAGAGAGACAGCTGTTACATAAATAATGCTGGTGTGAAGCCAGATGGAGAAATAATTACTAGCCCAGCTTAATGAATTAAATCTTGAGTTAATAAATTCACTATTAGCTATAATACGGCTTTGAAAGTCAGGCTTTCCTCAAGATACACTTTTGTGATCCAGATGCTGGGCTGCCCTAAGGGTATCCTTGTGATGCACACCAGTTTTATTTGGAGTCCCCTAGGGGAAGAAAGAAGTTTTCTGTCAATATTTTCTTCACGGCCTCTTTTTACTGGAAGAGGGGTGTCTCCTGAAGGTAAACTGCTGTAGAAGAACTTCATGTCTTGGAAGGAGACAGGACATCTGATGGTGTTGATTCAGCCCTGCAGGTAGTGATCAAACAGTAGTGGAAAGATTTGTAGATTTAATTGAATGCCTGGCTGAAACCAAGGGAATATTACATCTTGTAGGAGACTGAAATAAAGCCTCTGTGGTAATGAACACTTGAAAACTGTATGTTTAATGTGATGGAGAAGTTATCCTACACTTCATGTTGTAGACACCTTTACCAAGAACCTCTTCAGAAGAGCTTATGTTAAATATATTCATTTGCATTCCCCAAAATATTCATTCTCCATCTGTCCTTATTTTACTAATAAACTCTTTGTGCTCATACAAAGATGTAAGGAGTATTTTGAACAGAGACTTGCAGATTGTCACAGTGATACTCTGACTGCTAATAAAGAATTGCTAATGAAAATTGGCAAGCTGGAACTAGTCCAAGTTCTAGATCCACACCTAAAACTTGTAGTACATTTGTAACATAATTCATTACAGTAAATTCACAAATCCTATTTCACTTTTTCCTGAATTGGAAAGATAGTTATACAGCCCTTGTCACACTTTTAACTTTACTGTGTGCTACCTGCCTTCTAAGAGCTGTAATGAAATCTTGTGAAGGTCCTGTCTAGAATTTGGAAATAAATGATCACTGTGATTTTCCACTGGAGGCTTGAGCATCTATGATCAATATCAGTTGGAATTTTTTCATTCACTTCTTGGGCACCTGGCTGGCATGTACAGCTACCGAGTTTTGGAGGATCCAAATTTTATGGGACGGGCAGTTTCTCCTTTAAACTAGCTGGCAATGGTGTATTGAATACCTTATGTAATACTTCTCAGCTCCCAGAGAGAGAGATATAAAGGAAAGATTTAAAGGCGATTGTGGTAATTTTACATAAGAAAAAGATCTTCTAGTCATCTTATGTGAGCTGCTTGAATTTCACTGAGTAATTTTTGTCATGCACCTAAAATCACTATGCAGTCTACAAAGGACTTGCTTACTTCATGGCTTAATAAAGCAATAGTGTGTTTTGCAAGGAAACACTTTATAAATACTTTCTAAATACCCTTTAAACAATGCTAAGGGTATATTAAAAACACAGGGCACAGTTTGTCTAAATTCTGCTCATTTGCCAATGTCAAACTATTAAACATCCAGATCTCCTGCTTTGCACCCTTTGAGGGATTTTCAGGCATTAGCACATGCTCTTCCATTAGTGGAGAGTATATTACATGCCATTTAGGGAAGAAAGCTACTCTTGTGGGGCAGAGCCTTCCTTGCTGTAGTGCTCTCTAGCAGATCTGGTTGGTTGTTTTTTTAAGGCTGCATTAGCTTCTGTCTGCATCTGATTTCTTCTTTCCTATGATAACGTGACACCTGAGGTATGGATGCACCTTGTCTGGAAGCCTAAAAGAGGATTTTTTTTTGCACACTCATTTTTTGGAGGGCAGAGGAATTGCATCCTAAGTCACTATAGCTCACAATAGCTATGGATTTTGAGGTCCATATGGAAAAACCCTGATTTATTTTTTACCTGCTACCCATGGCTTGTCTTATAGAAATTAGAAAGCTTCCAATAAAAGTAATTGAAAATCTGCAAAAATCAGCCCACTGCAGATTTCTTAATTCAGTATTTGGAATTTTTCCTTATGTAATGATTGACTCATTTCTAATCAACCTTAAAGGAAAAGTGAAATCTTATGGTCAAAAATGTTAGAACTCACTCAGTAGACTCTATAACAAGGTTCTACAATAAAAAGTTCTAAAAAGATTTTGGTTTGGACTGATTGGTTGCACAGTTAAATGAATCTTTCTGACTATTGCTTTGCTAAATGTGTTTTTGTGAGATCAATATGCCAGACAACATTTTACATTTTAGATATGACATCTTAAATTTGAGGAAGGGATGTAGACAGAAAGAGAAATGGCTTTGGAAAGAATTTCATAAACCTCTCAGAGAGGTTTCATAACACAGTTAGTAATGGGAAATTAAACCAGACAAGACTACCAAAATGATACTCTTTCTTATTCATAAATTTAAGCAAGAGGGACCAATGATGCTGTATAATCCCATCTCCTGAATTACACTGCCAGTAGAATTCACTCAGTGATCTCATGGATGAAACAGAGCGCGTTTTTCTGAGAGCTCTTCAGAATGGTGGTTTAAATTTTCAAATATTGGACCCATGTCAAGTTGTCCAAAAGTTAGTTTATCCAACTAACCTCTGCTGTTAAGGTTATTTCTCCAGTAAGAAAGGTGCCTATTTTGCATTCCAAATCCACACATACACACATAGACATCTACATAACACACAAGAACTGAATGTGAGTATAACTAAGCCATCCTGATGATCGCTCTCTTCTCCCCATCAGTAGATAGGAGACTTACAGAAAGCCAGATGAGGCCCTTCTTTTGCTAGTTGAAAAGGAATCTCCTCAAGGTTCTGCCTTTCTCAATCTTCCCAATCTCCTCAAGGTCTTCTACCAGATTTTGTTTGGTTTTGCAGCTGTTCTGTCTGTAAAATGAGTCAGTAGGTCAAACTGCAGTGTTGCTTAGAGTTATCTGTGGGAGCATTAAAGGTAGAATTAAATGAGATAGTGGTATCATGGAACTTCCTTTCGTGCAGCACCAATAGCTCTTGGCAGGACAACTTCAGCTTTCTTGAATCTCTGTGCTTCTGCTTTTCTGCCTGTAGTACAGACATGTTGCTACTTTTTTGGTTCACATATTTTTATTTATTTTTTTTTTAATGAGGGGAGCTGAGGGGGCTGCTTTGAATGTTTCTTTACTTTGGCTTCCATTAAATGAAGTGTCATTGTTAATGAAACCACGTAAAACTGATCATCCTTATGGTGTTGACAATGTCTGGGCTTTGTCGGAGCAATACTTAATTATCTGAGGGAAAAAGAGAGGCAGAGCTGGCTCATCTTTTGAGGATGCTGGGTGATAGGTGAGAAAGAATCTTGAATGAAAGGTGTTATGTACTGAAAAATAATCAACGTGAAGTAATGAGTGAAGATGAAGGAACTGTCCTGATCAGCCTCATTCAAAAATCTCACATAATAAAGGTTACTAAAAGTGACAATAACAAACGTTTTTTAAGAAGAGAGGCAACATGCGTCCACAGATGCATTCTACAATTCTGAAGGTCTGAAATTTCTACCCCAGCAAAATGTAAATAAAAGTTCAACAGTAGACATTAATAAATGGCATTTGGAATCCTGAAAAAGGAAATTGCACAGCCATAAGTGAATTTATTGTGTTTTTCAGAAGATTCTGAAAGAAATACTACCATGCATAGTCTTGTACCTGAGTTCTGATAAAGACAGCTGTGACCATGGCAGTCTGCTCTCCATGACATCCAAAGTTCAAATACCACAAGGAAGCAATCTCAAATACCAAAGCACTAAAAAAGACCCAGCCAGTACAGCAAACAGCACATTGGTTAGGCATAATCCAAACTACCAGAAATCTATAGTCCCAATACTTTACACTTTTAAAACTTTTGGGTGAGGTTTATATGAGCAGGAGATTGATATTTAATGATATATTTGAAGAATATACAGCATGTCTACATTGGGGCAACATGAAGACGAAGGTACCTCTTCTAGCTTTGACTATACATCCATTAGTATCTTTGCAGTATAATAGAAAATGGTGTTCTTACAGTAAGATTAGAGTACTGTACAGTCATACAAAAAAAATGTTCTTGTCTCTAAATAACATTTTGAGTAATTGGAAAGCAGGATTTACTTGGTGGAAAATTTGGATGAAAAGCGTTTTCTTTTTCAGAGGGTTTTCTTCAAAGTTTTTAGCTGACAACTTCCATATTTCCTTACAGAGCCCTAAAAAATACATAAATTACATTAACATTTAGAAGTGGCTTATAGATTTTTGATTTTCTAATGGGAAACTGTTCTTCAGAAGGGAAATAAGACATTTCTTCTGATGTGTTTCATTTAGTGAAAAGCCAGTAATCTCTTAGAAATCTCAGTAACGGTATTTTTGCCATTCCAGGTAATAGGACTGGCTTTTGAAAACCTCTAGAATGCAAACATTTTAGGTGAATATGAGAATACTCTATTGGTTGCATCATTCTAACTAGTTAAATCTGATGTAGATTTCCAAAATTCTACTTGCTTTGTATGGATAGTTTTTGTTGACGAGTAATTAAAAAAATTTACATTCCCGTTTCCTCTGTATTTCTGAATTATCAAAGCTTATATAAACTGCACAATTTCACAACAGTGCTTTATTTCAACATAGGTGTATTGGAGCTGTTTCTTGACCATTTTGCAGCCAGGGTTTTCATTTTCACGACTTCAGGCTGGCAACAACTTGTGGAGAGGGTTTGGGGTCCCTGGGCAGGCAGAGCAGGCAGCTCAGGCAGCGCAGACGTGGCCTGTCAGGCAGAGCCCAGCCCAGCCAAGGCAACCAGAGGACACCATGGGCTCTGCCTCAGCCCTGGGCACCCCTCTGGGGTAGGCACAGCTGAGGACGTGAGCCTGCAGGGTGGGCAGGATCCAGCCTGGTGCAGGGAACCAGGGTGGGACACAGCCCTGGGATGGCTGGGCAGAGCTGTAGTGATGAGTCGAGGCCCAGGCAGAGGCAGGCACAGGTTCTGCTCTGGAGAAGCTGAAATCAGGTGCACCCACAGCATCACTGGAGGCTGAGACTTGAGTTTGGATGGGACTCTGGGTAGGGGCGTGAGGCTGGTCAGGGCCATTAAGGCCTATTAGTACACTCGGGGTCCTGACAAAAGTAGATGGCAAATAACTTGAATGTCCAAAGTAGCCCGGACCAACAGTGTTATTGCTACTCTTATTTTTATTCCTGCTTTAAGCAGTTCTGCTGTGTGTTTGCTTTGCTTCTAGTTTACTAGCTTGCTATTTCTCTAGTGCCTCCTTTTCCTTTCTTTCTGATTACTTGTGTGAAAATGCAGAAAGACTTTCAGTCCATCTATGTTCCACAGTTCTCATGTGGCCTAAATTGTATGCTGCGGTCTTCAGACCTACGGTCTAGAAAACGTTACTCGTAAGAGGTGAGATTGCTTCTGCTTTGTCAATTTAAGTACAAAAATCAAAACATTTCCCTGTTTTAAAAATAAACCCTAGATTTGCTGTCAACTTGCTGGCTGATTTTCAAAGCACTCTTTCTTTGTTCCATGTATCATGCATGACTAGACAGTTTAAAAAATGGTAAACCTCTGACTTGGCAATTTTTTAAATCCAAATGCAAAGTGCCACCTAGTGGTCAACATATGGATAAAATGTATACATAAAACTTTGCAGTACAAACCCAGTGTTACGTGTTTTTATAATGAAGAAGCACATGTAGGTAAGCAAACTTGTTGCTCAAAGACCACATCCATCATGAGGATGATGACTGTGGTGGAAATACTTACGTAAGCTGAAAATAATGAGAAAAAAAGATCTGCAAACCCTTCACAAGCAGTAAGGATCAAACATTTAAATATAGTAAGTGATAAAGTAAGCGATAATTAAGGGACTGGAGCACATGCCTTATGAGGAAAGGTTGAGAGACCTGGGGCTTTTTAGCCTGGAGAAGACTGAGAGGGGATCTAATTAATGTGCATAAGTATTTAAGGGCTGGGTGTCAAGAAGAAAGGGGCAACCTCTTTTCACTTGTGCCCTGTGACAGGACAAGGGGCAATGGCTGCAAGCTGGAGCACAGGAAGTTCCACCTCAATATGAGGAAGAACTTCTTTAATGTAAGGGTTACAGAGCCCTGGAAGAGGCTTCCTAGAGAGGCTGTGGAGTCGTCTTCTCTGGAGACTTTCAAGACCCATCTGGATGCATTCCTTTGTAACCTGCCCTAGATTCTGTGGTCCTGCTCTGGCAGGGGGGTTGGACTTGATGATCTCCAGAGGCCCTATCCAACCCCTAACATTCTATGGTTCTATGATCTCAGTGAAACTAGCTAAGAATAGTATCTGCAATATCATCTGGAGGAATAGCAGGGACCTGTAACATCACAGCCACACTTTTGAGCAAGTCATTGAGCAGAGTTTTTCTGGGAAGATTGGTTGTTTCCGTGGATATTCTATGAATGACACACCATGGAAATAAGTGATGCAAATGAAGAGATTGAAAAGAGAGTGTTATATGTAGGGAGCAGGATTGTTCTTCTAGACACCACAGAAATAGGGATGAAGAACCTAGGTTTTTGCCTTTGCTAGCTTTATTAATAGGTAAAGAAGAAGGAGAAAAGTGTAGTAGTAGAGATGCACAGAAAATGTTGAGGAGCTAAGATCAAGAGCTGGACTGGTTTTATATGTGTACATATGAGAGTGACAGGACGAAAACATTGAAGGCTTGAGACTTTACTGAAGCAGGATGCAAACATAGAGACTAAATCCATTAATGACCATAAAGAGGTAAAAAAGTACATTAAAATACATTTTGGGTATTTAGAATATTTTTTAAAAACATAATAAAGAAAACTGCACACATTATATGGAACAAACATTGGAACAATTTAAGGCTTGTTTAAAATGTGACATATTTTATATAGATTTATTGGTAAAATTGTTACTAGAACTAAAACTTAAAACTCTATTTAAAGCAAAAAATAAAAATGTTTTCTGTGTTGCTTGAATAATATCCTTGGGAGACAGTAGGAAACAAGCTTATATATGTGGGAGATGGGTAAAACTTCCAGAGAATAAGAACATACAGAGTGATTTTAGGAAATGTAGCAGTGATGGACAACAGTCCAGAAGTTCTAACACTGAATGAATTAATGGCTGGACAAGAGAATAGTAGAGAGTGAGTGAGTAGAGCAGAGAACATCAAGCTTGATCAAGTTAGATACTCTTATGTGCAGAAAGAGACACATTTAATATAGCATTTATTGCACCTTCATTTTCCAACAGTGTAGGTATTTATGGCACTGTAGGCTGCTCTGTAGTCACTGGAGAGGAAATATTAATTGTTGGGAGAAATTAATTTAGCATGTTTTCCTGTGTTTTAGGGTGAAGCGAATCATTCTTTCTCACTTTCTGATGATATTGCATATGTCATTGTTGTAAAAGGATACTGTGGTGGGTAAAGTGTAATACCTGCTTGAAGACCCATGAATATCACTAAGGTTGTGCCACATCTTGAATTTCCAAGATCAGTGGGAAATTAATTACTAGTTTCAATTGTGCACAGTTAAGCTCATGTTGTACAATAGAGATATGTTTTGGGAATGGAAGATAGAAACTTATGTAAGTGTAGTAAGAATGGAGTTGTTAATTGTATTCCATCTCTACATAAGGGTATATTTTGCTAAGAGAAGAAAAAGATGAATGACTGCAATATTGTCAAAAACTCTGTAGTAATAGGAGGAGAAAATCAGGAAAGGTGTTACTTGAAATCCCAGAAAAGTGAATAGTGTTTAATGGTTTTACTTCTATCAGCCTCTATCAGTGCACCAGTAGTACCATTGCTTTAGCATTGAGCCCCAGCCCAGTTCTCAGACTCACACTGTAGTCATTCAGTGACTATATGTGCCTCCAGGACATTTCAGCAGTTTTCTCAGGTTTCCCGTACCGTAATAAACAAGCCTGTAAATATACATAAATTAAGGCTTAATTTTCTTCTTGGAATTCTGATGACAGCCACTCAAGTTTCACTCTAGTGATTATTGATGCATTTGAATGTAGTCTAGATGTAGGAAATACATCTTTTGTATTATTTCATCTGTTTGATTTAAGGAGTCCTTAAAAAGTATCATTCTCTCCAGTGTGCTAAATGCCTGTCCTAAAATACTGAGGGAGAACTGAGGTAAAAAACACATTCCCCAGAAAATGGTAGTGACTTGTAGTGTTTTGAATGTCAAAAACTTGTATACTGATTTCCTTGAGCAAGCTAGCTTTGGGAGCTGATACAAATTGTGTTGATTAATTTTGGTGGGACCAGGAGTTGGGCCTCAGTTTTTCCGTATAATATTTCATGTAATTGTAGCTAGAATAAAGTGTTGGTTTTGTTGGGTGGGTTGGTTTTTTTTGTGGAAAACATACTAAGGGAGCTCTGAAGTCCATGTTGTTCAGCTGCCTTTTTAGCAAAACCTTAGCCCAGTCCATATAGCACTGTAAAAACAAATGTGCAGAATATTGCAGATTACTGTAGCAAAAGGGAACATTTGTGAAAGTTATCAGTTTCTTTAGGTGTGCACGAGCACTTTCATGGCTCATCTCAGCTCTTACTTGCTTGTGGAAATTGGGGATGAACTAAAAAGGTCTGAAGTCGCACAAGATGCTAATTATTCTTGTGTACTCCAGGGCTCGTTTATGCTGGCTCAGACAGTACATCCATCAAAGCCAAAAGAATTTCATTTTGTCACTATAGCTCTGAGTGCTAGCAGATGAAGAAAATAGTTTCTTTGTCTTTCTGATTACTTGTGTGTCACATTGCTGATGTTATTTTTGGCTTGAAATCAATTGGGAAGGAAGCATGACCTGAACTGGCTTATTTATTTTGCATAAGCCTTGGTGTTGCGTCGTAGAAAGCTGGACTTGATTTTGATCCAGTACTGCAGCTCAGGAAGCACCCTAAGCATGTTTAAGTTCCTTTGACTTCAAAGGGTATGAAGGTGACTTGCTCAGAAAGAAACCTCTTGAATTATATACAGGTGGCCAAGTCAAGGTAATCTCAGGGATATTATTACTAATGCTAAAAGAAAAGCCAGAAGTGCCAGAAGGGAGTACAAGGTAGACAGGTAAAATGAAGTATGTATAAAACTCATGAGTTACAGAAATATGTGAGCCAGCTGTAGGATCAGATATGCTAGAAAGGACAAACTCTGCAGGATCATCAGGAAATGTTTATGGAGTTCAAAGAACATTCACTAAGTTAGTTGCTAAAGACAATTACTCAAGGTAAGGATGAGAAACCTGAACAGTGAATTGTCAGTGGGAACAGGAACTTCTCAGCCAACTGTGGAATACAGCTAAAACGAATGGCACTCACAACAGTTCCTAGTCCTGAGTAAGTCTCCCTTATCCAAAGGTAAGGCTGAAAGGAGGAGTCAGCTATATTTGTCTAGGAGTCAGAGTTACTAAAGGAACCAAAACAATGAGCCCTCTTCAGGTAATCGAAGAATTTGGCAAGCTGAGGTTAGTCAAATAGCAGTAAGCAAGTAACAATGGCATTAATTGGAGTAAATACAGATACTTAAAGTCCAGATTCTGCAACTGGATTAACAACTTCAGACTCTCTTGGGAAGAAATAAGCATTTTTTAGAATGAAATTATTCTGATCCATTTTAGAAACTTCAGAAACGTATTAATGTAAGCATGAGTCAGCAGTGCAGCCATGTGGAAATGTTTGACCATATACTGTACTACGTTAGCAAACAGATCAAGAGAAGCAATTGTCTGTTTCTATTTGGCACTTGTCAGACTGCATCTCAGCAGAGTACTGTGTCCAGCTTTGGGTTCATACGTACAGGAAAGCCATTAATCAGCTGAGCAGAGGGCATGGAGATGGCACCGGAATATGTAGCATATAACAGAATCACAGAATCATTAAAGTTGGAAAAGACCTCCAAGTCCAACTGTCTACTTAACATTATCATCACCACAACTGAAAACTGGGTTTGTTAGCTTTTTGAAGAGTGAGCTGATTGATGTCTTTGTCTGCCTAGTGGGCATATAAAGAAGATGGAGCCAGACTCTTCTCAGATGTGAACAGAAGAAACAGAACACAAAAGAACACAAGTAATAGAAGCAACACGCAGCAAGGGAAATTAGAATTACATGCATAGTAAAATTCTTCATGGAGGAAACTGTG
This sequence comes from Ceryle rudis, assembly GCA_033439905.1. Classification (NCBI taxonomy): domain Eukaryota; kingdom Metazoa; phylum Chordata; class Aves; order Coraciiformes; family Cerylidae; genus Ceryle; species Ceryle rudis. The sequence goes on from JAAGNO010002266.1 coordinate 13,989, forward strand.
TGTGTGCAGGTTGCCCAGAGAGGCTGTGATATCTCCATCTTTGGAGATTTTTGATGCTTGACTGGCAAAGGCACTGAAGTGAGTATGGGTGCGTATGTGAGTTAGTGAATGTTTAACAAGACATCTGTTGCATACCTTTTTGGAGGTTGATACGGCATGCAAGGCAGTGGAGGATAAGGCATTACATGTCATCTACCCACACAGATAAACTTGGTGAAGTGATCCCATTAGCAATCCCTTAATTTTGGCATGGACTTTCTCAATATAGAACAGATGCTGCATTTAGTGTTGCATAATCCTGAAGGAGTGAAGAAAGACCCCGTCCCCATGAACAAGTGCGTCCTCTGGAGAATAGCATTTCCTTAGAAAACTGTATAAAGAAGACTCTGTGGAACTGGTGACCAAATGCATATTTTACCCTACAATCCTCCTCTTGTCTTGTTTTTTCCTCTCCAAACCCTATCCTTGATACAGCACAGAGGCTTCCTCCCAGCTCTCACACTTAGATGTCTTCCAAAGGAGAGCAAGGCCCATGGGAATACTGTGACACTGGCTCTACTTCGTGCTGCAGCTGGGACATACCACGAGTGGCAAATCCCAACTGCTGGTCCTCTAAACACTCTTGGGTTCCCTAGTTTATGGGTACTTTGAAAGTAACTTAAACTTTTAAAGTAGGATGCTAGACACTTTAAGTCAACACAAGTTGTCCAAGTTTAACTGCACTAATACGGTTTAATACAAATATAGAACTTTGAAATACTCTTTTTCCAGCTTCATTTAACTCAGGTGCCTTGATTTTGGTTATGACCTCACTAGCACAGAGTTACTGAATAGTGACTTGTTAATACTATAAATATTCTGAATGGAACTATAAATAGATGTGAGCAGTTCCTAATCCAAGTTTCATGTTCTCTAATGATAGGAACAAACTATCCCTTATACTTTCTAAATAATCTTATGGAGATAATACTATTAGGATAGAAGTTTTCTTTCTCTCTTTAGCATTAATTACAAATTTGTCAATTGTCAGTTGCCTTATTTGAAGACATAGATGGCCAGAATATTGCACATAGGTTTTTCTTTTTTTTAGACACCTATAACATAGATAATATGAGTAACATTTCCTTACTTCTTTGTCCTCATAATTTTTCATAAGGCTTATATTCAGAAACCTTTGTAACTGTTTACTTAGCTTATAAGGTATGTATTGTAAGTAGAGAACTTTAAACAAATAGAGCATGGTTGATCCATGTGCCTATAATGGGCTCTAGGAAGAATTATGCTCATTCACAAGATACTGCTTTTGAACCACATTTATATAGATACCAGCATGGGCAAAGCTGTAACAAGTAGTTAGTATCTACTAGTAACAGTTTGTTATTAGTACTACGGTAAAACACGCCTATAAAATTTTATGACCCCCCTCTTCCTGAAATCAATATACAGAAGCATCCTTTGTTCAAATCTCTGTCATTTACTTTGGCAGGCATGGTTTCGTAAGTTCATGACCAATGTTCCAGAAGTTCTTCCATCATGATGTGCTCCTATCATATTTGAGATGCTGAGTCCAATGAACTACTTAAATATTTCTATGTGATGTTCAATCTGCCTATTGCTGCAGACAAAAAAAAAATCATTTTAACTGTGATTAAGAGATTCTAAAAATTTTGGTATTATTAATAATCCACATTAATACTCAGAAGTTATTTTTAACATTTCTTATATTTTCTTAGCATCATCCCATCAATATGACATAGTTTCAATGAGATATTTTGCAAACAAAATGTTACCTAATCCAAAAATAAGCTGGTTAATCATCAGACTCTTATAGTTCCCTTAACATTTTCATAGAAGAACTTTCTTGGAAGAGTAATCTTTCTTGAACTACTCATCCCAAGCTTTCCATTGAACTTTGTAAGGTCCATACAGTAGAGTGATTGGGGCTAGACTGGGCTTTCAAGTCTGTTACTGCTGGTTTTGTTTCAGGATGTGTTGGAGTTTGGGATAACATCACATGTTGGCGTCCTGCGAAGATTGGAGAGACTGTCACTGTCCCTTGTCCAAAAGTATTTAGCCTTTATTCTGGCAAACCAGGTACTTCATTTTTGTCATGCTTTTGCTGGCTTCTCCTTGGTATTTCATAGCATAATGTGCTAAATACAGTTTATTTGCAGTTTAAAGTTTTTAATTTTTTTATAAAGAGTTAAAAAAATATATTCTTAACAGAGCTGTTCATGATATGTCATGTAAAGAAGAAATAATTGTCTTTGTGGTCCCTGTGGTGTTCTTTGAGCCACATACTAAATATATATTCTGATACAGTGACTCATCAAGGCCGAAGACACTGCTTGCTCTTTTCAACCTATTTGTGTTAATATTAAGGCAGCTGAGCCTGACTGACACCTTTAACAGCTGCCAGCAGGTCACACGCAGGTAGTTCCTTCTGTGATGAAGGAGGTGAGCTCTGTCATGCCTTCATGAGAATAATGAGCCAACACTAAGACATAATACCTAAAAACTCACTATTGGAATTTAAGGTAGTTGTTAGGAAATCTTTTACTCTGGAACTTGGAAATAGCTCATTGGTGTCTCAGACTGCTGGAATATTTAACTGTTTTAAGTCTACCATCTTCTGCACCATCTTGCCAATACATCATATTGTGGTTTTATTTTGCACTTTGGCTTGTTAGTGGGATTTTAAAAATAGGTGATGCACAGATAGCATTTCACATATGTATCTTATAATGCAGCAGGAAAGATCTTACCCCTGTTGCTCAGGTGAGAAACTTTTGTCTCGAAGACCTAGTGAAAGATGTAAAATTTATCACAGGGATTTAAATCTGCTTTTGAGGGCTCTGTGGAGAGCTTTTTAAAAAGATTACTTTTAACATAGAGGCTAACTTGGGATATGACTAAAATACCTTTATTCTCAAAACTGTTGATGAATTCTTGTTCCAGTAAAAAAAAGGTAACTAAAACAATCTACAGATGAGCAAAGGTTTTCATTCCTGGAGCTGGTGAATCTTGATTAATTTATCATGGATAGTCTAAACAGTTTATAAAGGGGAAAGTGTGTGTAATCTTCACTAAATCTTGTGAAATCTATAAAAGTATTCAAATGACTCAAACAAAGATGTTAAGGTATTGTCATGAGACAAGACAAACTAATAAATATCAGAAGTTCAAAAACTGAATTAAATCACACCGCTTCTGTTTGTTTGCCAAAAGCTAGAGCACACACACTCTCTCTGGACTTTGGATGTTTGAGATTTAACAACTGTTGGTATTTTGTATCACAATAATATTTTAGTTTTACTATAAAACAACTGCAACAAATATTTAAGTCTGAAACCTTCACAATGCATTGCAGCTCTATCTCACTTGGTCCTGGTGCCTTCCTTTTTATAGTTCTCTATAATTTTCCCATGTACAGCTTTTTTCATAGCTACCTCTTTACTTCTTGCTTGTAGAAGTAACAGGGTGGTTTTTTAGAGGTACTTGTGCAATTAAGAGGACTTAAAAAATCTTGTCTTTCTATCATTTCAGAGAAGTAAGCAAACATCTTGCATGGTTGATTCAATTAAGATCTAAGTATCTCAGCACCTTTATAATTTGATTATGCTCAGGAATATATAATTTCTTAAATTCACCCACAGCACACTTCAAATTCACTTGATTCTTGTGGCAGGAAATTATAAAAATATACTTAAACAAGAAATCTTAACTCTTTTTATTTAGCCAGATTTGTAAGGTTGTTTTTTTTTTTTCAGGGTCTAAGTGGAATTAAAATTCTACTGCAAGATGATCTAGACTATCTTATTTTTTTGTGGAAGTATTCCAAGTCACAAGCTGGCTTTCAAACACTATCAGTACTTTAAAGGATTTCTTAATTTAAATTGTGAATTTAAAAAGTAGTTGTCTTCTCAAAGATGATGTAAAGATAAAACTTCTAGAGAATTAGCTTTTCATTTCTTCTGTGATCATCAGGGTTATAGTTTAAGCAAACCACATAATTAATTCTCTATTGAATATTAGTAACTTTATATTAAATGACTTGACTGTAAAAGCAATCATATTAATCCTATAATGGTTTTTCAGTATGGTACATGACTATGTAAGTATATGGGTACCAGAAAGTTACTCTGTGAATTTTTTATTCAAACGTATGTGTTAAATTATAGGTTTTAAATGAGATTGCCATCTGAAATATTGAATTGCATGGAAGGATGGTGTACAAATAAACAATGTCATCCCTAAAACGTCTGTCTTTTAAGTTAGAAGTCCCTACAGTACTGACAGTAGAAAATAATTCAGCATGCTGAGTGCATAGAGTCTTTTTCTTGCAAAACTGCCTTTGACATAATTTGTGGTTCTGTTAACACATTCCTCAGCTCTGCCTAGTCAGAGAATCTTGATGTACGTTTAAAGTGAAGACTCTTCAGAGTATAAAGAGGTTACATTTTCTTTAAAAAATGCCATGTCTGTGCCAAATGGCAGAAGTGGTCCTGTTGTTTGAGGAGATGCTGTGTTTTAAGGTCAAGGCTTTGTTATGAGCTGGACAGATTTGGTTGTTCGTTGGTCAGCCATTTGTAGGATATTTACAACTTTCCACTGAATACTTTATACAAAGAACAAATTACAGTAACCAATCAGCAAGATAAAAATCACAAAAGCTTTTGTTTGGAGTGTATATAGACAGGTTTGGTTATTCTTGGCCAAAGTTGATCCGTGACATAGATTTGTTCTTCTGTGGTGAAAAATAGGCATTTTTAAGTCAAAGACCAGTGGTAAACCAAACCAAACCAAATGAAAGGTTATTACAGATTTCAAGTATCATGGATATAAAAATGCTGTAAGAAGGTGAGGGGATTTAACATTGTAAGAGTAAGTTGTAATAATTTTAAAGACTATTCTTTCAGTGTCCCCAGTATTCTATTGAAACTGTTTCATAACGTATGAACATTAGTTCCTAATAATTAAATTAAGGAGTCACAGGTTGTCCCATCTCATCTGCATGACTTCATCCAGAAAAGAGTCAGCTCCTTCTCTCAATTCCAACCAAAAAGTCCTTCCTGAAATTAATAGATGTTGAGAATTCCTTTCCAGCCATACTTGGACATCTCCTGTACATCCCTTGGATTACATTGTTTCAGTGATTGCTCAAGGAGTGAGGTTCAGCATGCATATTTCTTTCCTTGTTCTTCAGCCTCTTGCATAATTTGGCCTTTAAAGTACATTACTAATTCTACCAACAATTGCTGTGGCAGTAATTCTGCACGGTAATATTGAAAAGCTTTTAAAACTCTTGACTGGATGATTTGGTATTGCCTTCTCAGAAAAGCTTAAATAGGAGGTTAGAACAACTCTCACTTAAATTACTTTTCAAATTACTTTACCTACAAGTTACCTCCTTTTTAGAGTGAACTGAAAGAATCCCTCTAGAAGACTTTGAATGAAACAGCAAAATATTTCAGGCTTTTGCAGATGTAACAGAAATAGCTGTTATACCAAAGCAGAAGGCTGCCATCATAGCTTGGAATTACTTTTTTTTTTTTTCTCTAATGCAAAGGCAGCTCAGAGCAAGAGTAAAATCCAAAGTAATATCACTGTAAAGCAGACGAAAGGAAGTGGCTGGGTTGCTTTAACAGAAGCGCTAGGAAATAGAGGATGAAGATTCATTGATGATGAGACTTCTGAATCTTTCTGATTTAAACTCTCAAATTTTGCTTTACAGGAAATATTAGCAAAAATTGTACGAGTAATGGATGGTCAGATATTTTTCCTGACATCTTAAGTACTTGTGGATATAATGACTATGAAGATGATTATAAGGTAGGAAAAATACTTTTTCTATTCATTTAGATGCTGATCTTCAGTACAGCTATCAGACATACTCTGCTTCTAAATAATTCCCATTTTACGCTATCAGAATTAATGAAAACCTGTAGTATTTTTTTGGTAGCATTGGTTGCCATGTGCTTGGATTGCAAAAGTCATATAAGATAAAATGAGAAATGTAGAATTAAGTAACTATTTGAAACTCAAGACCACGGACAGTTGGTAATTGCAGTAATGCATCTGTATTTCTAATATTGCAGTGTTAGTTGGCTTGGGCACAGTACATTTTGCATTGTGTTATTTCTAGAAGTTTCTATTATAACAAATCCTAATACTGCAATAATGTTACTAATACATGCACCACTTCATTGCTGGTATGTGTTCAAGTAATAAGTAAAATAGAATGAATTTAGGTAATTTAAATTACTGCAGATTTTATATAGAACTTTAAATTGTGTTAGTAATTAGAAGTGGTTCAAAAACCTGTCAAGATATCTTAAATACACCCGAAATGGAAAAATGAGTATGTTCACTTTGCAGATACTATTTCTTGTTCTTTTTGTGGAGGGAAGTACTTTTTTCATCACATTTTACCTATTTTCTGTCTGTTTTCCTGCTGAGGCTAACACAGCAAGATTTTGTTTACAAGCATGAACTCATAGTGTCAGTAAAACCCTTCTTACCATGAGCAGATGAAGTCCTGTCATGAATAGAGATTCTTGGCTATTTGGGATTTTCTGGATTTTAATGTGTGGAACAGCGCTAGCAGATCTGTTCTGTCTGGTTTGCAGAGATGTGCTGGCATCCTCGCTAAGTCTAGCTGGCATTCTAGCTAGTTCTTGCTGTCTCTTTCTGTATTTAAAAGCCCAGCCATTGCTGTAATTGAAAACAAATAATTAAGAAAATGAATAGAATATGTTGTTTTACCAACTTTTCTGAAACATCAATATGATCTGACAACTTGGGAATGCACGCACATTACTGCTAAAACAGGCAATTTAAAACAGTCGTTCAACCCAGAAATTGTCATGTGGAATGAAAATGGGTCCAGACTTAAAAATTCAAATTAACAAAAGATAACATTTCAAGTAGTGAGAAATACTTAATTAGCAGATGAACTAGTATAATAGAAAAGCAGTTCTTGTGTGACATATTCATTAGTAATTAGAAGGAGGAGAATGAAATGCTAGTTGATTATACTTGCAGGAATGAACCTAGAAAAACTGCAGATAGGAAGTAGTAGCGAGTAGCAACACATACAAAGGCCTGGAAAAGAGCAGATAATAAACCAGAGAGAATAAAAATCAGAAGAGATGTGGAAAGCAGGTACTGAAAAGACAAATGGAGTCAAGGCAGGGAGGTCAGGACTGACACAAACACTGTCTTGAATCTCTGTAGCTACTTTTAGAAAACAGATGCATTGCTACTGTCTGTGAAGTGGATCATTGCACTCAACTAATGGATTGTTTGTATTGAATCTAAATGGAATCCTTCCCTCTTAACGAAATATAATGCAAGGCAGCCATCTACCAGCACTTTTTCTGTGTGCCTATATGTCATGCTGTCATTTACATTACCTTTTCCATCTTTCATTACTTTTTCCATAAGATGTGGTTAAGAGACCTTAAAATAAATACAGTTACAGCGAGAAGGGTGAGGCCTGAATATAAGCTGATATTCTCTCTTGTAGAGCACAGTGGGAAAGTAATTGATTAATTGCAGACTGTTCCATGACACCAGAACACCAGCACAGAGTGAGAATGTTCATTTGTGCATTTATAAAGTTGTCATCTCTCCCACTATGGTTAGGGAACTTTGAAAAAGAAGATATTCTTACTGACATATTTAAAATTAGTGATGTGCCTATTCTTAAGAGATATTTAAAGCAATGCTGGTCCCATCTTTTTTGGGTGGTTAGGCTTAAGGTGAATTGAAAGAAGAATGTGTCAGAAAAGGGATATCATTAATCGATTGTATCAAAATTACAAAATACCATGAGGAATAATGATTTTGTTACATAGATTTTTAGTAAATTTGGGGCGGGGGGTGTGTGTGTGTGTATACCATTTAAAAATATGTAGAAATGCCTGATAAGAAAAAAGTAAACAACATGTAATGTATGTCTTTATCGCAGTTGATATTTATTCTCTTATAACTAACTGCTCCAGGATTTTAGAAACAGCTCCTGTGTTGTTGATTTTTTAGAAAGAAAGAAACTAGGGTTCTTAATTCCTCTTCTGTTTGCATTTGCTCATTTCAGTGTTTCTAAAGCACTGAACTCATTTGATAGGCCCAGTTCTGATTTTATGCTGTTTGTGTGGTTTAAGGTTTTCTGACATGTTCTGCTGGTATGAATATTTGGATATTATGGAATGTACTCTGACACTGATATAGTTGTAAGTAATCGTACCTCTTGGGATGATAATGATCATAAATACGTTAGTAATGATAATTATATTTATAGTTAAATGAAAAAAAGAGGTGTGATTTTTCCTTTAACGTTAAGGGTGACATCTGGTCAATAGCAAAACTCCTTTGGACAAAGAATCAAGCCCTAAACTTTCTTGAGCATTTTGTCCCTCAGCACTGAACTACCCTCTTACCCCTAGAGGTCCTTCCAAACCAAGACTGAGGTTTCAAGAGCCACTGGGTAACTGTCAACTTTGCCTAGGAAGCTTCTGTGCTCTCTGTTCTGTAAATAAACAGAAGACGTCTGTCTCCAAACTTAATAATAATAACATGAAGTTGACTTTAAAGGAAACATTAGCAGAAAAGGGTGTCTGTTATAAGAAAAAAACCCCAACAAGTGTGTGCAAGAATAGATTTTACGAAAAAGTGTATTGAAGGTAACACTAATTACATAAACTTGAACTAATCCAATTTATTTTTATATGTGTGGTTTTTCATACCCTTTTAAAACCTGTTAACATTAGGTATCCATAAACAAAGGGGAAACATTGTAGGATTAGATCTTTATGATTTACAAAGCAGTTACAGACTCTGCAAACATTACCATAAAATTGTTCTGAAAACCATAAGCCACTAATATTCAGTGTGCCTAACCACATATTCAGATTAATTTGCTCGTTGTAATTTGAATATTTTTCTCAAAACTTTAAAAGTTAATTGTTGAATTTCATTTTTTGGAATCAGTATTGCTCAGATAATCATGTGAATATTTTGCAGAGGCCAGCTGTTCTTGCTACTGTTCCAAAAGTACTTTTTTTATTAGACTTGCAGAAAATGTAATTTCTGTTTCATAATGGCAATGCATGACTCGAATCAGTTTATGCTTGGAATACAGTTAGAAAATCTAAAGGGGTTTTGATATTTATTTTGTGTTAAAATCTTTTAAAAATACAAGAATAATTTAGTTTCAAATTCTGTTTTAGTAAATCTGTACCTTCTTTGCACTCATTGTAGTCCTGTCAAGCTTGCAAATTTTTTATTAAGTTTGGAGGTTGAAGCTGAATTTTTAATTGAGAACTGGCTAAATATGATTCATACAGAGTAGTAAATAAGAAATACGGCCATCTTACATTAAAGACATTGATTTTTGTGTGCTGTCAGATTTGGTATTGCTTTGCTTGCTTCTTTTGCAGCAATGCAATAGAAACAGTTTGGGTTTTTGTGTAAAATACAGTGCAGTGATGAGTATTTAATAGATATAACTAAGTCAATATTAATCTAATTTCCTGTTTTTCAACTATCGCAACACAATGCTGAATTTAATTCTTTGTCTTTGTGGCAGTTGTGTGAATATTTAATGAAAATATAATTTCAGAACACCGTTTGTTTTTTGTTGTATCACTAGGGGTTGCAGAGATCTTACAGGCAAATTAAGACTTCTATTTATGCTCACACAGGAAATTTAAGTAGCAGTATGATAGCATCCTCTTTGATGCTGAGTGATAAATTCATGCTTCATGCTAATCATCTAAAATTTTTGCTTCTTTTTAAAAATTTTAACATGTCAATTTAAATAATTAAAATTTTTCATGTAAGGGATACAAAATGTAGTAGTGTTTACTTAGCTTTGCAGTAGTTTGACAAGCAGGGTTAATTTTTGATCAGTATAGAATTTTAAAACATGTAAGATTTCTGATCAGTAGACTAGAGAATAATTAAAAATCTGTGTTGTATGATAAATTAATTTCAATTGTGTAATTATTTCTCCTTTGCTTGTACTTAGTTTGAACAACATGACCATGGTTAGTATTAAGGCAATGTCAAAGCACAATGTCAAAATGTTGTAGGTGTCACGTGGGTGTACAGAATGCCAGAAACATTATTTCAAATTATGTGTTCTTTCTGAAGGAAGACAACATCTTCTATTCTCCCTACTGGGTAGAAGTGACAGGAGTCATTTTACATGCAGCCTGCCTGACAGTTGCTGTCAATATCAGAGTACATAGCTAGAGGCTAAATTAGAGGCACAGTTACATCAGCGTGGCTGGACAACTGCTGCTTTGTTTGAAAGTTCAGGTGGGGTTTCACCTTTTTTCCTTCATTTAAGAATTTTGAAATCAGGTACAGGTATGACAGGTTCAATTTCAAAAGATTTAGTCAGTGGAGTTTTTCTGAAATTAAATCTAGACAGATTTGTCAAGATATTACAATACAAAAAATGAAACAAGTCCAACATCTTCATCAGGCGTGTTTCAATCAACCCAATTCTGTTTGAACGATGCTTTTTTTTCTGTCAAAACTCTCTTATTATATAGTTTAATGACTAAAAAATATTGAAAGTAATATTTTCATTTCTGTAATATCAATAACTGCCATGCAAGTTTGCTTATAGAGGGCAACAATTTTCATAATCTTATGCCATTTGATGCAATTTACACATCTGCATCCAACAATAGTGTAGCTCCCAACTTTAATAATGGGGTTTTATGATGCCTTCAAAAGTAGACAAGGTGAAGGACCTTTCAACTTTCAGTGCTATGAACATAATGAATGCAGCTGGAATACTTGCTCCTGCTTCAAGAGGTGACACACTTTATATAAGGGGGGTGACTCTTGGGAGAATGTAAATATAATGACTCCTGTGTTTCTTGCCAGTGCTATAGAATTTGCCATTAGATGCTTTCTAAGGACTGAGTTCATCTCAGTTGCAAGTTGGTAATACCTGAAGCATGAGAGAACTGGAGTAAAGTATGTCTGAGAGTCCTTTATTGCCTTCAGGGGATTTCTGGACCATTCACCATTCGCTTTAGGAGATGCTTTTACTACTGACTTTGAAAATTCACTCCTTATACAGAAAAATAATCTCAGAAATGCTGTTAGATAAATCTGTGTTGAATTCTGAGACTGCCTGCAAATCCATTTAAGCTGCGTTCCTTCTGCTTGAATGTTTATGAATGATTTTTTAAAAGAACGTAATTTTTTTCTTCTTTTTGTATGTTGCCTTTGCAAACTGACAGCCTCCAAACTTGGCTAATTTAGCAGCATAATGACAGATCATAATCTAGCCAGGTCAGTCAACAACAGACCCAAAAGGAACAATTTGTCCACTTAACCATGAGAACTGAGGGGTTATGAATTAGATAGAAACTCTCCAAGAAATTATGGGGGCATTATTGCAGACGGGTCAGTCAGGAACTTTGTGCAGTATACTTTACTGGTAAAAACAGCAGGTAGTATTTTATTCATAAGGGATGGAGGCCCTTAGGAAAAAAATACTTTTCAAAGATACTGTTCTCTCTCCCTCCACCTATTTGAGTTTGGATTCGCATCTCAGGAATTAGAGGGCATGAGTCAAAAAAAGGCAAGTTATGTAGTGAGGTATTAAGAGCAGACATAGTTGTAAGATGTTGATTGTAACATTTAAAATGTGTTAGAGAAGGGCAACATTAAAAACAGTAACTGACTCTTAATGTTTTTATCAGAACTTTTCCTCAAATGCAACGTAGGAATGCTATTAAACAACAGATTCAAAATGGACATCTTGGGTTTTTATTAGCATACTGAGTTAACAATACTGTCTTCTGCAAGATATCCTTTAAGAGAAAAGCACATTTGTATTTTACAGCAGCTAGAACTGGAGTTGTGGTCACAATGTGCTCTGCGCTAATTTTAGATTGTGAGAATGACAGCTCCTTTTGACCGGTGTCATGCTTTAAATGAATGTAAATTATAACAGAATAAAAGAATTAAAAAGACTAAGGCTCAAACTCTAGCTACCCAAAAACCTTAATCAGTTTAACTACGTGGTTTTGAAGTATTCTGAATTGATGAACATTGTATTTAATTTTATTTAAATTAAGTTTCCTTGAATTAGCTTAACTTCCAACTGACTTACAAAGTATATATTGTCTGTGGCGTGCATAACTGTATATACTTATTAAAGCCCCTATCTATTGTGAGAATAGTGCAACACAGGATGAAAATCTGGAGTTTTCATATATTTCTGTGGGAAAACAGTATTTAAAGCATAGCTTAATCAGTAGCTTCTGATACTTGACCTGTTAGGAAATTTCCCTTCAAAATTCTTTCTCCTTCACTGTCCTGTAATTTCTCTGTACCAGGCACTACCAGGTTCTTTTTCATTAGTCTTTAGCAACTGTGAGATAGATGCTTATTATGTTACTGGCATCACTAGGACTGTGTGCCGTTACCAGTAGTATGAAGGCTGCTAATGTCTGGACACATCACAAAACTGAGATTTTTGAATGGTATGCAAAAAATATGTATTTTTGTGTGACTAGAATTTCAACTCAAATTAATTTCATCTGACCAGGTTCATCTGCATTTAATCCATACAACCTATGCATTCTCTACAGTAAAGGAGATCAAGGCTTTGGAGCCTGGATGGAAATCCTGTCATCCTAAGTTCTTTGAATTGGTACCACCACAATGAAGCAGATGACTCATAATGTGGAAGAATCTGTTCTTTTCCATTGACTTCTCCTCTCTCAGGGCACAATGGCTAATTCTGTCGAGTTGCCTATGGTTTAGAAAGTCTATATCCCACTGTTACATGTATTAAGCTAAATGAGTCTTACCTTATTCATTTCAGATAGTCACCAGTAGTTACTTGGAAGATTTTTAAAGAATATGGTATCCTTTTTTCTTTGTTATTTAATTCCTTGGCTTGTGGTGTCAGAAATCCCATGTTGAACCTCAGTTAGAAAAAGTCCAAATAAAAGCAAAAACAAATGCTGGAGGTTAAATGTTGGTCTTCAAAACAAGATGGAAAAAAAATAATAAAGGAAAAAGTCATAATGAAAATAACCCCCAAAGTTTTGTAATGCTTTTTTACTGCCTAGTGGAAAGCTGACCAAATCAGTGGAGAAACTCCTGGGACAGAGTCACGTTGTCTGATTTAGACATGTGTCATCTACATCCACACTAGTCTCTCTAGATTCTGTTTGTATTTAATGAAGAAAAAGTAGGTGGTTTTACTTCACTATCCTCCTAAATTTTTATATGTCTGTCTTAGGATGACGTGAATATCACTCTGCTGTTTCTGCTTCTTGGTTATAAAGAGAATCTTGATACCTACCTCAAATGGCCTCATGCCTGCAAAATTCAGTGGCTATTAGTGCATCTGCTTTGGTTGAATTAATAGTAAAGGATGTTATGACTCATTTTTGAGCAACTGTTACACTCAGTGTCGGTTAGAGGCCAAGGACTTGAGTAATGATCTCTCAAAAATGTCAAATGTTCAAGAATAGCTACTTTCTATTATTGAAAGGAAACGTGCAAGTTGAAATTACTTCTTATAGTTGCTGGACAATTTGATCTCATGTAAATATGGGTAAGTAGTCACTGGCAACAGAATCATATAATCAAAATTGCTAATGTCTTTATTGTAAGCTAAATGCATTTTATTAATTCACATGGTAAGTATGCAGAATTCTTTACAAGATCTGCAGAAAAAGGAGTTCAAGGCTGTTGTCAGCCATGATCAGCAGCTCAGCCCCACACAGCAGCTCACTCACTCCCCCATGGTCAGATGGGGGAAGAGAATCAGAAGGGTCAAAGTGAGAAAATTCCTGGGTTCAGATAAAGACAGTTTACTAGGTCAAGCCAAAACTGCATGTTCAAGAAAAACAAAACAAGGAATTCATTCATTGTGTCCCATCAGCAAGCAGGCGTTCAGCCATCTTCAGACTGCAGGACTCCATCGCAAGTAACAGTGACTCGGGAAGACAAATGTCATAACATCAAACATCCCTCCCTTCCTTCTTCTTCCCCCAGCTTTATATGCTGACATGACATCCCATGGTAAGGAATATCCCTCCTGTCAGTTGGGGTCAGCTCCCAACTTCTTGTGCACCCCCAGCCTACTCACTGGTGAGTCCATGTGAGAAGCAGAGAAGGCAGCACTGTTGAGCAATAGTTAACAGCTTTTGGACACTGGGTAGCTACCCTTGAGTTACTCACTGGGGAGTCTTTTCATTGTCTGTAGAAATATATCCAATGAAGTCCATGTTGACTGCTTATATAGATAGAAAAAGTTCTTCCTAGAAGGCCCTGTGAAGAGACCCGGCATTGCCTTAGATGTTTATATTTGCAGTGTAAACACCTAACGCTAGGTGAAGGAGCCTATGATTTCTGCCGACATAGAGTTCCTAGGAACGCAGTGAAGCTCAGCAAGTATACAGCGGAGTCTTTATATAAAAAGAGCAATAAGGTAACACTGAAAGTGTTACCAGTTTAACCAGCCAGGAACACCAACTGAAACAAAGAAGAAAGAAAAGGGAGGAAGGGAGGAAGGGAGGAAGGGAGGGAGGGAGGGA
>JAAGNO010002266.1:28673-57958 GCA_033439905.1 Ceryle rudis
AAGGAAGGAAGGAAGGAAGGAAGGAAGGAAGGAAGGAAGGAAGGAAGGAAGGAAGGAAGGAAGGAAGGAAGGACTGCACAATATTACAATATTTATTTGGGATTTTAACTGAGGAACTTTCTTACGGTTTTTCTAATGGCACTGGAAACTTCATTAAATCCATACTTTCCTTTATCTCTGTAGTAAATGAATATTATGTAAAGCAAGCAAAGCATTAAATGTCAGGACTGTTGTCAAAAAGGCCATCACAGCTTAATGCTCTAATTAAAAAGATCTCTGTTTCTTGTGACACCTCATATACCACCTTCAGCTCCTAACAAGCATAGTCATGCCAGTTGCTATCAATACACTTAAGATCTATGGCAGATATATTTCTCTTATTTTTCTCTTTTAACCATATCAATGATAGTGCAGTTGTGAGATTCTTCATTTCCTTTCACATTTCATTTGGTCTTTTCTATATCTATATAATTTTGCTAAGTGAATGTCCAACTAATTTAATCATTAATTGTGATTGACAAAGTTACTGCTTTTCTTGGCCTTTTAAATGCTGTAAAAATAAAACTATTAAGTATTTTTTTTTCCTTTTGCTGTCTCAGTTTATTTAAAAGTATTGCTTACTTGCAACTTTTTACAGGCATTGTTCAAGAAGGTGAGCAATTTAACCATATGCACTAGATATTGAAATCCTGTTATACATAGCACAGTCTACATGGCTATTAAAAACTTTAATTTCATAATATGGTAAAAAACTTTACCCCTTTAATATTTTATCTAGCTTGAATGGAAAATAATGTCAGCCTAATGACTTTGTTGTAGGCCTAACTGAAGAAGCAGCTTAATTCTGAGAATATTTAGCATTATTGATGTCATTCAGAATAGGATTTATTGTAATATGTAGCTGGTAAAATTACAGATAACGGCAGTTAAATCAGTGGACTGGGCTCTTCAGTCTGCTTTTCCTCTGTTGAAAAATGTATTTTCCAATTTTAGCAAATAACTTTACTAAAGAAAGAAAGGGTTGTTTGGGTCACAACTTAATAAATTATTTGAACATTTTGATTAGGAAATTAATGAGACTTAAACATGTCTTCAAAAATAAACTCATGTATAAATACATTGCAAATTACACTAGAGCAGAAGGACTGAGAGATTCTGTCTTTCAAAGATAATCCATTCTTTCAAACTGTGGCTTATTCTTCCCAGTTTGAATGTTTATGGAAGCTGAGGACTATAATTTCTTTGACCTCATTGACATGGGATAATCAGCTGAAATACTACCAGCTTGTGTGTCTTGTTTTGAATTCCTGAGGCTCAATTTTCTACTGAGGTCACTTGACTCGAGATGTTGCATGGCAAAAATACGTTGGAATAAAGATACAACATTCTTATCATGTATTGTAGAGCAAAGAGTGAATATAATGCCGTGTTTTAGCCTTCAGAGCTATTGAATGGAAAAATACATCACTTCATGGTCAATTTTACATATCGGTTAAGTAGTTTCTGCATATATGTTTTTCTGTGCAGGTCAACTTCTATGTAAGGGTGAAGGCAATTTATACCCTTGGACACAGCTTATCTCTGATTGCTCTTACAACAGGAAGCATAATTCTTTGCCTTTTCAGGTATGTGTTTTTCACCAGTAATGGTTTTAATTGTTGTCCAGTTGCTTAGGCATTTAGAAAATGCATTGGTTATACACTTTTCTCAATTAAACAGCTGACAATAATATGATGATAACTTGATTTTTGCAAGCACCAGCGATTTTAAAAAATTTGAAAACACTTTACAGATTTACTGACGTTACAGCCCATGTAAGCAAGAACAGTCATTTAGGAATGGATTATATAAAGCATTTTCTATTTTGAATATTAAAACTGACACCTTGAATTGCTCTTGAAAATGAGTAGGATGCAGGTCTCAACACTGGACAAGTGGGCAGCCACTTGCAGAAGCTTCTGAGTGGTCTCCAGAGGTAATCAAAGGTAATTATTAATTTCTCCAAGGGGGGTTGTAAAGGTATAGATAATTGTGGTGAAAGATAGTGCTCAGTGTGCAGTGGTTTTGTTAGGTAGTGTTAAGAAAGGCAGTACTGTCTGTCATTTTTGTGTAATTTCTGAGAGTGATCTGAGACTGAAAGCAATCTCCAACTGGTGAAAGAAATTGAAAAATGGTTATTACCAGTATCATAGATTTTCTCAATCTCTCCACCTTCATATGCGTAACTTCTGCCTGTCTGATAGAATAGCCTTTATATCTCCAACTCTGCACCAAGAAAAGCAAGGCAATGCACCTCTCAGATTTGGTAGAAAAGGAGCACATGTAATTTGTAGAGAACAGCATGTTGTTTGTCAGAGACTCATTTCTCTGATGAACTATTCCTGTGGTAAATTCTGTAAGCCTTTTAGTCTGCCATAATTTTTTCTCAATATTTAAATATTCAGAGACTATTCAGAGCAGATAAAAACCTCATAGTTATATTTTGGAATATCTTGGAAAAAAGTTGAGTGACTCATGGTTATCTTCCTTCTACCAGCAAACACTACAGGCAGATAGTGCATTTTCAAAACTGCTAAAAACTAGTAACACATTTAAGACAGTGTGTTATAGACATCTGAATGTTGTCCATCATTGGGAGTCAACTATAACAAACAGATCAAGAATTTCAGAGGTGTACTCAAAACCTTCAACTCCAGTTTAAATGCCCAAGTTGAGAACTCACAATCTCTCTGTCGAGTCAATGGAAAGACCCAGGCTTTTTTTTGAGGGGGAACATAAGGTCTTCTAAATCTGTCCTTAAAGAAGCCTGTTTCTCTGTTATCTACAGGGTATGTAGGGGCTTCCTAACATATTGGGTTGAATTAGGAACCCAAATAAGTTGTAAAAATACCCCATTCAGTATATAGTTTCCCAAGCAGGTAGCAAGCAGCCAGTTATTAGGGAAGGCTGCAGCTGAAGCAGCTGTAAATTATGAATGATAGAATCGAATGCAGTTGGCTATGTGTGTATGTCTGTCTCTCAGGTATGTAGGGCATCCCAGTTGTTATAGTCATTTTTAAGGACAGAGTTTGCAATATAAGAATGTTTCTGTAAGTTTTACCTTTGAGCTACTCGGCTGGTAACACCACCTATCCAAGAAACATACCTTGCCCTGAGAGGTCCCAAGGTTCTTTATAGAGAATGTCAGTATACTATTCATAAAGATCAATCACTCACCCCTGGAACACATTCAACTTTGAATGTAACCAGCAAACTTTTGCCTTGCTGTGTTTAAAAAGGAGAGCAAAGAACAGGTTTAAATGAAAAGGTCTAAAGGAGATTTGGAAGCAAGTAATGAGTTAAAAATCAAGTCACTAATGCAGTAGGGTTGTCAAAATCACGACTTCATTCTGCAGGGTTAGGACTTGAACTCTGGATATTAGTAACGCAAGAGATTCTTAAAATTGTGCATTGCTGGATTTGTATGTATGTTTCAAATTATCCTGCGTTTCATCCTGAATATGTGTTGTATTTTTCATGAAAGAAAACATGGAATAATGTGGAGTTTAATTGAATTGTGGGTAATGTGTTCATGACAATGAAGTGGAAATTCTTTTTCAAGTATTATGACTTGACTTCTGCAGTCCATTATATATTGTTATGTACTGTCTGACAGGATAGATACAGCCTCAGGTCTTTGCAGTTGTTCACAATATCAGCTATAAGCACATAAAAGACAGACTGTTGGGTAGGGAAAGGAGAGTTGTTTATTAAAGTTTCCATGCAGTTGCAATATTCTGGTTTGCATTTCTTCCAGAGAACTGGGCTTGATTTTAATCTTTACTGAAATGTCATATGGGTTCCCATTATTAATACCTGTAAAGGACACATTTAGAAGCATTGTAAAAGGAAAAAAGGAAAGGATTTTATATCTGGCTAATCTTTTAATCTCAGAACAAAGGCATAAAATGTGAATACCTTGCCAGACTAAGCTGATGGCATTTTTTGAGTTACTATGGTTCCACTCCTCACAGAATACTCTAAGTACTTACTATGATTAAAGGTAATGGATAACGTTCCAGCACAATAATTTCCTGTTGGAGGTTGCAATATTTCAGACACATTCTTGCTTCTGCAAACTTAATTTATAGAGTAAAGCTAATGATTTTGATTTAGTCAAAATAAGTTGCTTTACCCATTTTAGAATACAAGTTTCTATTTCTTTGGTTTGATTGTCTAAGTTTTAATATATCCTAAGGTTTTAGAAAAGGGGAAATCAAAATTATTGAAAATATATAGTATTTTTCAGATATCTTAGAAACCGTTGTTTTGTTCCAAGTGAAAATAAATTGTAGAACAGCATATTTCTACATAACACTGATATGCTAGATCTTACTAGAGCTCTTACTATACTTCTTTCAGGGTTATTCCTGTATAACAAAACCATCCAAGAAAAGTCACTTTCTCTGATACGTGTTTCTTATCCAGGAGAAAAATACAGATCTCCATCATTTCCGCAAGATGTGATTTTAGGTGCATCAACTGTCTGTAAATGTTCCTCACGTGGTAGTTTTGTATCATGAAGTAGTCTTATCAAAGGAATAAGCATGATGGCTTTTGTTTTGTTGTTACAGAACAGCATTTCTTTCTTATTCTGAATCATCACACATATCTCAAATAAAAATACTTTCTTGTCTACTGCCTCCCAAAAGTTGTCTCGACAGCCTTGTATATATCCAGTATTTATTATTTAGCTCCTGAATGGGATGAAGAACTAACCGTCTAAATTAGTTACTCAAGAAAAGTATTTTCCTCCCATTTTCAGCTTGCATGTGTCTCTGAACTCCATAGGAACATAGGATGCAGTCGAACACCAGAGTGTTTTTTCTCAACACCTGTTTCAGCAAAGGACATGCATAGCCACAGAAATCGCTGGACTCCTGACAAGTGCTTTAAGTTCAGCGTATTGTTATGTACTTTGCCAGTCTGGGGGCTAGCAAAATGCGTCTCTATTTCCTAACACTCGCTGTAACTGTCCTTGCATTAGTAATTTCAGAATGGATTATTTGGTGTTCTTCGGTAAAAATGAAAACGTGAAGACTACTTGGAAGCTGCCACTGCGCACCACCATAATATCCTATGGCATCTTCATTCCTTCATTGCTTGTACTTGCTAAAATGCCCTGGCTTCTGGCTTATTTTCAGGTGCAGTTCAAGGTGCTGGTTTTAACAAAAGGAAACAACCCTTAGCTAAGTTTCTGGGGATTTGCTATTAAAAAAATATTTTAAATGGGAAGATCTTAAGTGAAAAGCCCTCAGTTTATACTTTTGTCCTCTGAGCACTGATTCACTTGGAATATTTAATTTGTCATTTGTTTGTCAGGCTTTCACATGGCTGCTGCTCTAAAGAGAAGTTTTTCATCTCACTGGGTAGAAAGGACAGGCGAGCTAATGTTCTGAATGTATTGTTTAGTTGTTCCTGCATACACTCACATCACAGGATGAAAAGCCATTACATATCAAAATATGGGAGTCAAATAAATATTAAACCAGAAAATAATAGGTGAGAACCTGTCTGAAATATAGCCAGGTTAATCAAAGTTTTATTTGCAAGAAGCACGCTGGGATGAGTGCACACACACAGAAGGATATAATAACCTGGATTTATTGTTAGCTTATGTTTAAATGCGAGAGAAATACCACTGGGATCTTTTGGTCTGTAATGCTGAAAAGGAGAAAGAGATACTTCATTTGTATATTTTGGGCAGCCTGTGATGATGATAAAAGAATACAGCAAGGCAGCATTAACAGTATGACAGAGGAGGAAAGGGTAGACTCTTACTCAAGGTTCATATTACTAAGAAATGACCAGAGAGTAATAAGTCTGTTCAAGAGCTTTCTCAAAATTTAAAATGCTTTTTTTTAATTCTCTTCTTAGAAAACTTCATTGTACTCGGAACTACATCCATCTGAACCTCTTCCTCTCTTTTATTCTAAGAGCAATCTCTGTTTTAGTGAAGGATGATATTCTCTATTCCAGCTCCAACACAGCTCACTGTCCAGAGGATCAAACCTCATGGGTAATAAACTTCATTTGCTACCTTGTATAATATTGTTGTGTCACTAAATATTCCTCCCTTATGCTTTTTAATATTTTGGAGTACCACGCTGTCAATGTAGACGATTCTGTAGAGAGAATAGTGACTAGCAAAACGGTCTATTAGAATTAGCCAGAGAAAGAAGGTTGAAGCACAAATAAAAGAAGTTAATGTTGCTTTGCATGTCCATGAAGGAACGACATATCTTCCAAAACAAATCATGACAAGCTATAGCTCAGAATAAATGTGGCCACTGCATTAATCATCTGGAAGAGTGTTAAGACAAACCAGAGTGCTGTCAGCTAGGAACAGTTAAAGGCAGCTCATCTGGAAATGTTCCAGCAGCTTTATCAGGGGTCCAGAAATTGGACATGTAGCAAGGGAGGGAGAGAAATGAGTCAGGGAATTAAATATTTGCAGGAGCTGCCTTTATTAACTCCTCTGTACTTTATGGCTATACAGAAGTGTTGTCATTTGCATTCTTGTCAGGTATGTTTACTGCATTTTCATGCAGAGTGGTTAAAAAATCTCAAGTCTTGCTGTTGATCACCATATAATATTCCACATTCTGTATATCCATTGTTTCAGTCAGAAAAGTGCAGCAGAAGAACCCTACAAATAACGGTGAATATCTTCTGAATTTAATTTACTACAATTCAAGCTTGTGAGAAAAAAATGGAAGATACCTTTATATTGATGAAGCCATATTGTCCCAAAGCATAAAGTTCTTATCAGTGACTACCAATCTGTACGCACGAATTTGTAATCTGGGATATTTCTAATGAAGACAAATAAACTCTTATTTAGTAGACCCAAAGCAGGCAAAGTAGTTAGTAGGCAGACTGCCAGGGGTAATCGATGTTCTTAGGTCCTTGAAACATTAATCAATAGACTCTTAAGATACTACTTGTTTTCTGAAATTTCTTTTATTCTCCAGTTGCAAGAATAACAAAGCCTCATAATTTCCTATTTGAAGATGTCCAGTTTTGTGGACCGTTGAGTAATTTCTGTTGCATTATACGTGGGATGATCTGATAACAGCTTGGCAAGGCTCTTTCGTCTTGCATTGGCTGGATGATAACTTTCTTACATAACAGCCTGCAGGATTTGCCCCGTTTGTCACATGTGTGATGTTCCACAGTTCTGCTGCATGCACGGATGTTGAGAAAGCACACAGTTCAGAATGCAGTGTAACTAGGTCCTGGAGCTGAGTGACACAGAGACATAATTTTGACTGACTCTTTACTGACACCTTTGCTGTTCAGCATCTGGAAGTATAACTGATACAGATTAGCTGCAGGAGGAAGGGGGGTTCTGGTATGTAAATCGAGACTATTATATAGGGCACCATTGGAATTTAAATTTTAGACTTTGACAGCTAATCTGGTTCTAAGTAGTCATAAGTAAAAAAGCAAATTTCAGCTTGCATTCTGACATGTTTAATTTTCTCCATGTTAATTTTTCTGGCTCATTACTGTTCTGCAGTGGATATCCCTTCAGTGTATACCAAGTCCAGAGGCAGTATAAGTCTTAACAGATGAGATGACTGAAGTAAGTGTTTCGTCTGGGCTTCTGTCTTTCCCACAGAGCAGGCAATCTCAGTTTGCTTTATGACTTTCTCTGGACATGCCTGTATCTCTTCCTGAGCTGTATAAGGAGCTAGTTGGCTAGTAGGTGGCTAGTTTTCAGCAGAAACATTGCTTGTAGGCAGCTAAAATTAAGTGAAAATATTTCAAGCCTTTTGGTTCTTACTTATTTATCTAGATAAGCATGTACACAAGCATAAATATAGGCATGTATGTTACTTGGGATGCACTGAGATACCTGAGACACTACAAGGGTCTGCCTGATAAAAAGTAGTATCTCTGGGAGGTCTACCCCCTTCTGTCTTAGCAGCTGATGACTGGGGTCACTGAGGGCATCTCACTTTGTAATAGAGACCTATGTTTAAGCAGAGGAATCAATCACTAAATGAGTGATTTGCCTACAGAGGTATTTGGTGTACTCGGAATTTTATCAGAAACAGTGGAGGTACGAAGGGTATTTAAAATGAGGGAGTAAAGCAGGCAGAAACAGAAAGTTTTATTTAGTCCACTTTGTTTAGTCTGTTATATTCAGCGTATTATCACATTTCTCAGCTCAGTAGCAGCAGCAGCAACGTTTTTATGTTCAGTTCTTGCATCCCAGATTCCTGCTGGAAAGTACCAAGTAGCAGCAGCCAGCACTGTGGAATGTCAGCAGCACAGACATCTGAAAATAAATTCTGAAGAGTAACACACAGACTTTAAGTATACTGGGACTTCATTTTAAGCATTTTGTTAATTCAGAAGCACTAAAGCATTTTCTAAAGGGAAAATGTAATTTTTAAAAGTCTGATCAACTTTTCCTTCGAAGTCTACTCAGGGTTTTCATCATGTAAAGATATTTTTTACTCAGTTTCCCATTTAGCCTTGAAAAAATTCATAAGGCAGTTTCTTTGTTAATTTTTAGTGTTTTATGAAGCCAGCTGGGATTTTAGTATACTTATTAGCCACCTTGTAGATGATCATTTAATCTAATAGCCATTCATTAACTGCTGCAAATGTTTGCCTTTATTGATAACCACCACATTTTCCAATATTCATGCTATGAAGTTTTCAAAATTTCTGAACTAATTTGCTATGAGAGCCATCTAAGTAATTTTTTATAATTTATTTTCTTTTTATATATGCAGTAACATTTACAAAGTCTCAGTTTGCTTGACTGAAGAGAAAAATTCTGCTGGACCTGGGTTACTAGTATTACATGGAGAGTTAAGCGCTATAGGATATATTAATAGCAGAACAATACAGCATCTTTCCTGCAACAGCTTTGATCCCTGTTCTCATATTTCAGGTGGGCTGCAAAGCTATTTTGGTGTTTTTTCAGTATGGTGTTATGGCAAACTTTTACTGGCTCTTAGTTGAAGGACTGTACCTCCACATCCTCCTTGTACTAATATTCTCCCCCAACAGACACTTCACAATCTACCTGATGATTGGATGGGGTAAGAACTTAAAACATCTTCCAATAATACTCTTCTTTTTCTGTATGAATGTATTAGTCAGGTTCAGTATTTCATGCCAAGAGTCATGCCATTTCTGTTGGATAACTCCTCAGACTCACTAGTTCCTCAGTTCAGCTCCAGCACAGGTTACAGCTGCTGTGCCATGGGCAAGAGCAGGCACAAAACAGCTAAAGCATAACTGCAGGCTTACTCTTTGGCATGATTCTGACCTGTGCCAATCTGCGCAAGGCCTGTGGGTTGTTCAGGAGATAAAACGGTGCCACCAAACATATGATTCAGTCCATCCTAATTTAGGAGGAAAAAGAAAGCTTAGCTGCACAGCCACAGACCATGCTATATGGTTTGCCTTTTAGAAAAGTCCAGTAATATTGTCCACCTGGTTTTAAATGCATGTATTCCTTTCATTTACAGAAAGTGCAAATATATTTATATGGAGCACTTCAAAACTTCCAGTAATAGGTGGCCATAAAACATTTAGGTATTGCTGGGAAAAGGGAATAAACCAGTGTGTGGGAATGGTTCCTTATGAAATGATTTACTCTTTGGTTTTATACTGTAGTCCTTGGAAGTGCATTGGGAATGCATAACCCGTATCTGTCTCCCCAAAGGTCACTCTGACAACTTGAAAGAAATCTAAGAAAGGCACGTTCTTTGTGTATTAGTTGTTATGACTGCATTTTATGAGAAATAAACCCACTTCCCTGCAGTCTTTTTAATACATTGCTTAAATCATGTAGCTCATCAGATGGGCCTCTCCCTTTGTTCACTGAACTGTTTACTATATGCTGTATATTTGGGGAATAATTGGTTATTTGCAGCCTGAATTTATTTATTTATTGATTTGTTTATTGTGGACTTATTTTTTTGTGATCAACCTCTAAATATCTTTGGGATTTTTCAGGAATTCCTACCATATTCATTATCACATGGACGGTGACACGGATCATTTTAGAGGACACTGGGTATGTGTGCGGGGGAGAAAATGCTTAAAGCCTCCAACTGTGCCAGTACAATCCTTGCCTTCAATATGGTGGTCTTCACACAAAGGTAGTTTGCTGTTCTGAGGGGGATTGAGCACAGGATTGAAATTTCAGATGTGGCAAAAAAGGGAGAGGTGTTTAGGAGCTCTTCAGCATGCTGTTTATACTTGCTGTTTACTTGAAAAACTGTAAGGGCAGGAGAGGGCAGAGATAGGTTATGACTAATGTTAACCCTTGGGACCCACACTGAGATGGAAGTCAAAATAATATTTAAAATAGCAGTGGGGTCCTTGGGTGCAGTACTGTGATACACTGCTGTACGATGCTGGGCATTCTGATTTGCTAACCAGAAACTCAAAAGATTGAAATCTAGATAACTTTGGGTGTATCTAAATTACATTCCCAGAAGTGAAGCAATGTGATGTAAACATGCGTAAGATGCACGTAGTCAGGTAAAACTTTAACTAGAGCTAGGCCTGACATTTGGCATGGGAGGGGGAACTGAAATAAGAGTTTTGTACGAAGATCAGACTTGCTGCTCCTGCTGGAGCCAAGGAATGGGAGTGAGACAAACACTTTTCACACCTCCTTTTTTCTACCTGACTAATATTTTTCAATTGATTCTGTAAATAAACTGAAAAATCATGTCCTACACGATTTCTAAGCGTTCTTTGCAAGACCTCTAACAAGTAAACCGAAGGCTAACTAATCTTGTCCTTTGTCATTATGATCACAGTTAGAGGAACTCTGAAGGGTATTGCCCTTGCTTAAAAACAATCTTTCAGAGCATTTTTTCTCAGAGTATTTGGACCAAAAGTGCTGAGCACACAGTGAAAATTAAATTGTCAGTTTTTCAGACAAACTTTCAGGTTCAGTCTCACATTTTCCTAAACCACTTCCAGACATCTATAACCTAAATATTTATTTTCTATATATAGAAACATAGAAATGTCTGGGTTGGAAGGGACCTCTAGAGGTCATCTGCTCCATCCCCCCTGCTGAGAGCGGGACATCCTCAACTAGAGCAGGTTGCTCAGAGCTCCATCAAGCCCCACCTTGAATGTCTCCAAGGCTATTCCCATAACCAAGGAATTATGTCATTTCAGTTGTATCTGTCAGTTGCTTTAGATCTTCCTGCTACCCAGAGGCTGTTGTTAAGTGCTGATACACAAAGTGAAACTAAACTTGGTTTCCCTAAAGGTCAATGTCCTTCATGATGTCTAATGGTACAGTCTAGCGTGCCTGATGTTTTAGCTGATTGGAATATGCATATTAAAACTAGGAAAGTAAAATTAAAAGCAGAAGAAGATTGAATGCCAACTTCTAGGCTAGTAAGACATTATTTTAGTATGATTTGACTGGTATTTAAGAAATACTGCTCCGGATAGGTCTTGCTTGCCAGATGATATTAATGTCAACATCATTTTCCCTCTTGTTTTTTTTTTCATAGTTGCTGGGATACAAATGAGCATGGTGGTCCCTGGTGGGTTATACGAATACCAATTTTAATTTCTATTATAGTAAGTAAACTTTGAAGCATGAATTATAGATCAGTACAGCATTGTGCAGTGCATATAGCCATTATTCTTTAGTGCTAGTTGCAGATAGACAAGAATTCTGTTTTAATAAAAAAATAATTATGTTGTAGGAGAAATATTAAACAGATGCCAAGGACATTAAATTTTGTTGCCTTCAAAATTTATCTGCCTCCTATTAAATGAGCAGTTGCTTTTATTTGTATGTTGTTCTTTCTTTAACATCTCTCCTGTTTATGAGCCTGGGGGAAGCAAAAACCTAATTATATTTTTCAGTGAATTGCAGATTCGATTTGGCGTGTAAATAGATAGCTCTGCAATTGAAAATCTGATATTACTGCAGCCATTAAAAACTATGGTTGTGTATATCTTTCTTTAATTGGTAGCTTACTGAAATATATATTGAACATAAAGTATTTGCAAAAGAATACCTTTTGAGAATGTTTCATGGGGCTTTTCTTACGTGGAAGGCATTAGAATTACTGGAGTAGCATAATAAAATTCCTGTTCACTGTGATGATTGTGTAATTAACTTTGGGCATAATATACTATGTCAGTGTGTCCATTTCTGAAAACAGTTACAGTGCAAATTAATACATTGCAGGTACACTTGATTTATTTTTAACACTTTAGTTAGAAAAATTAGGACATTATTTCCTGTCATCTTCATCAGTGTCAATCCTACAGCTTTTAAAGAGAAAGCAGAGTAGGCATATTTGTGAAATGACATAAGGTAAGGACTCACAGAAAAGATGTTTTATGATATGAAGAAATGAGCATGCACCAGAACTACAGCATGAAGTGAATCTGTGTACCTCAGAGAAGCTGGAGAACGGGGATGGTCCAGAGTGAAGAAAATATGCTGAAAAATTAAAGCTACACAAACCACCTGGTGTTTACAGAAAGATGAAAGTCTATTCTCTGGATGTTTGATTTAAACAGCTATCTGGGAGACAGCTGAGCCTTCATGTGCTGGAAACCAGTGCTTCTCCAAAGAAGTCCTAGATCTGGAAATGGAAGTTATCCAACTGCTCATTGGCAGACTTGAATTGCAGCTGGATCTTAGCAGACACTAGAAATTGAGTTGTGAGTTAAGAGAAAGGAGTACTGGTCAGTCAGCAAAATCCAGTGTATCAAAAATCATGGACCAGAATCACTGCTTGAGGCAAAGGAATAGTCATGCTCCTTTATTTATTTATTTTTTTTATGGTTCTATTATTGATTTCATACAAAGGGATTGTGAGTCAAAAAGAGACATTTTGCAAGTTACCATTTTTGTTTTGTTGGGTGTACACGTTTAGGATCTTCTCTCTTCTTCCAGATATGTTTCTTCTCTTAAACAGTATGTTTTAGGGATGAGAATGACTAAAGATGACCAAGTGCATCTGCAGTGTGTATTGTGTGAAGCCACTTTCTTTTCTGATTAGATGGTTCTTTAGCTGTTTGCTAAAACTACATTTTGCATTTGGGAAGGTAAGTTGTGAAAGGGAGTTAGAAAGGCGGTGATACTCACCGTTTCCTGATGGATAAGTGGTATATCTGGCTGGAGCATCAAACTACAACCAGCCCATTTACTGTGGCAGCTAGAATGTTAGGCAAACGTACTGCTGTGCAAAGTAGAGCATGAATACGTAGAACAAGAGAAGCTAAGGAGAAGTTATGTAAAATTGGTTATTGATGAATAAAAACCACTGCATTCATGAAAACATAATTTTCAATATAAATACGCCATGATAAGCCTCAACATTTCCTGTTACCTTCTAGAAAAAATAGAGGTTGGAGATTCAGATCTTTGAATATCGAGGTCAGTGCTGCCTGCCATTCAACTACAAAATTACATCATGTGCAAGTTCTTTGGATAGGTGTGGTGAAAGAGTCATGATGTTTTGCAATAAAAGTATGATGTACTTGCATCATATTCACACAGTGCCTTCAGTCTGCTTGAGAATGTAGGAAGGCTGGAAGACTCACAGAGAATGGTGACATGGATATCCAGCAATAACAAATGGCTTCAGTATTCGGAAGGATATCTGTGTAATTAGTCAATGCAGTGAACACAGGAAAACTCTGAAAGAAGCTGAATTTCAAGGAAAATAAAGGAGAGCAGAATACCTAAGTTGAGAATTCTCATCGACTGTCTTCTGTAATGGCATGAAAGAAAGCCCAGAGTATGGCTGATACTGAAAATCTGTAAGAGGAGGAAGAAGAGTGGAGAAGACTAGAATAGACCCTGATTGTGAGGATGATGCGATGAATACACTTTTGAAAGGCAGAGGAAATCAAGCGAAGTTTTTAAGGAACAACGGTTTAACTGCAGGAAGTCTGCTCAGTCTTCATGCCATGTCTTCCATCGATATCTGTGTTAACTCCATACATTTTCATTGCTTAACAGATTATACTTTCTGTAAGGTTATTAGCCAACAGTAAACAGTATTGTGAGAGCAAGTTCTGCAGTCACTTCTCAAAGTGGGAACGGCTTAAGTTAATTCACTGTGTCAGAAACCTTCCCTGGCATCTCCTCCTGACAACTTTGTCTTGAGAAAAGTTATTTGGCAGGCTTCCACGTATTGTACACATTTCAGAGTTATTTAATTGGGAGTGACTATTCCAAACAGTTAATGTGGTGTTACCCATATTGTCCATTTAGCAAATGCCTCCACAGCTGCATTCTCCATACTTCCACTTGCATAAACAGCTCTCATTTGGGAAGGATTGGTGTTCAGGTGGAAACAGTACTTCTGTCACATCAAAGTAACTGTGCAGTATTTATCCTGTTATCTCACATTGCAGGTAGTGTAAGGGACTACACAGATGAAAACAGTTTAAATGGTACATATTCAGGCAATGTGTTTAGACTCAAAAACTTACTGTCAGAAGTTAACCACTAGAAAAGGGAACCCACAGCAGCTTGCTCTTGCTCCACTAAAGAGGCATCATTTGTCATCACTCTCTTGCAGTTTCTCTGCATTCACATTATATACGCAATGAAATGGAAGCTCTTTCCTTGTTCATTAATACTGGCTCCATTGTACGTGGCAAACTAAACGTATATCCCTTGGTCTGTACACTCTGCTGTAGTAAGTCTGTAGGTACAAACAGCAGTAACAGGCTTCTGCCTGTCACTTTTGTAGGAAACTTACATCAAGGAAAACATCCAAGTCATCATCTACCAGAAAAATGTACGTTAAGTTCAGTAAAGGCCTGTATTTTCTAACATTTCTTTTTTATTCTTCTTCCAAAAATATTAGATACAATATTCCTAATTTTTTATTTAGTCTTTGTCAGTTCCTGTCACTTCAAACAAAATATTAAATACAGAGGGACACGCAGTTGCTATGATCATGGTTTATTTACTAACATCACATACTGCGCTGGCTATGTCAAAGACACAGAAAATCATTGGACTTGAAAAGCTTACAGCAAAATTGTTAAGACTGGAAAGAATTCCATCAAGGCAGAGACAGAAGGTTGATAGCAGTGAGGCAGGCACTGTCTGGTTGGGTACCCAGCCTCCTGATTTGGGGATCTGGGATGGAGTTAGTTAGAAGCAATAAAATGCCCATTTTCACTGTGATAGAAATTTTTCTCTAGGTTGGTTTCTTCTAGAATGCGTTCATTTGACGCAGCTGTTTTATGTCAATGGAGCTGTAGTTTCTAGCTCATGTTGTTGCCATGAAGGTGTGGATTCCAAGTGTTCCCTCATATAAATATGGATATACTATATGGTGTGTGTGGTTTTCTAGCCACACCAAACACCCAGAAGGGCTGCTGAACACAAGATGCCAAAAGCCAAGGAAGAAGAATAATGGCAGTGAGACTTAGGATCTACGTATTTTATACTTGGTTTTCTAGATTGAGCAGGGTCTGATCATAACTTTTTTTATGCAAGTGCATTTCTGTGAAATAAAAAAAATAATCCTGTTCTATCTCAGAGGGCTGTCATGAGAGTTAGACTGCAAGGGTTCAGTTCCTTCAGTCATAACATCTGCATCAGTACTCAAGACATATACTTGTGAGAGGCCCTTTCCATACTTGATGTGAGTGGACAGATCACCCGTGTAACAATCTTCCCTAATTCTGACAAAAAATATTAAAAGTCAAGGCAAGAGACAAGAGATGACCAAAACTATATATGGGACTCACATTTTCCTTTGTGCTTCCAGTCATGAATCCACATGACAATTTAGGAAAATTCCTGATTGCACCAAATCACATCTACTGTCCCATCCTGCTAGGAAACCTGTCTCTAGCTGAGATCTTGGAAGGAGGGCAGCTCTGACAACTGGGGCTTTTAAAGACTTTTGCCAGCCAGTCTAGAACTGTTGGCCATGCAGAGGTGCACTGGGTGTAACAAACCTAGTGAGGCAGAGGACAGACCATAGGTTTGAGAGTGTAAAGCTTGATGTGTTCTGGCAGGTGCTGCTGCTGAGTTGATTTGTCTGACATTTCTAAGCATTTCTTCGTGATGTGTGTTGAGTGAAGTCAGAAATCACCATTATTTTTGTTTTCTCTGCAGGTGAATTTTATACTTTTCATTAGTATTATAAGAATCTTACTTCAGAAGTTAAGATGTCCAGATGTTGGAGGAAATGACCAGTCACAGTACAAGTGAGTCATATTTTTCGATGTTATATACAGAACCAAAATAATCTCTGTAAGATTTCCTCTGCTGAAAACTGCTACCAACAATTGCTGTGATACTATAATTACATTTAATTCAGAAGTACTTTTAGATGTGGTTTGATAAAGATCTTACCACTATGCTGAAGCAGATATTAACAGAATGGTTTTTTGTCAAACTCTAAAGTCGTTAAAAAGATGAAATTTCATAAAGACCAACAAGCTATTCTTGAATTTGAGTTTAATCTGTGAACGAATATGCCAATACAAAAAATATGGAGAGTAATATATTTCTTTTAATGTTTCATTTTAACATAACAAGAGTTTCAAGATCGAAACACCTTGCTTTCACCTCCTTAATTTTTTTTGTACTTATTTTTCTTTTTGGTATATTTCAATGACAAAACCGAACATGAACATTGAATATTCAAACCGATGCAAGTAGCCTTTAAAAATGTGCTCTTGGGTATCAACTTTTCTTCATGTAAAAAAATGCTGAATTCCTGTCCTAAATGCAGGTGAAACATGGTGTGCTAAAGTAAAGCATATCTTAAAAGGCAGGAGAATGAGGACCTTGAGTGTTTTGTAAACATTTGTCGCAAAAAGTGAAGAATTCTGATGCGCCACAGAAATGACACCACGACTACATTGACATAAGCCTTTGCTTCATAGAACTACAAGGGGGTTTTTGTGTGTTTGCTTCTTGAATTAACTAAAGGCCCTGCAGACTTTTACCTGCTTTTGGAAGAGTGCAAAGTCAGCAAGGTCAAGTATAACATGGAATCGCACACAGTAATTTATGAGGTTACTATGTGGCTAATCTCATAGCACGCTTGGAAGTAAAACAGTTTGCAGTGAACGACTCTTACCAAGAATGTTTATAAATCCGAAAGTCATACGAGGTGTATGTAAGTGACCTCGCATCAGGTTCTTATCTTAGTAAAACAAGAGCTTATCATTAAACTCCAGCTTCTTCTCTTTTATTTACCAGGAGACTTGCAAAATCCACATTGTTGCTTATTCCATTATTTGGAGTTCACTACACAGTGTTTGCTCTATTTCCTGACCGCAGTTCCAATACTTATAAAATAATCTTTGAGTTGTGTTTGGGATCTTTTCAGGTAAATTTTTGAAGTTTCTATTAAAAAAAAATCTATTCACCTAGGTTGGTGCTGCCTACTAACTAGGGCCTATTGTCTCTTTCCAGGGGTTGATTGTTGCAGTCCTGTATTGTTTTTTGAACAGTGAAGTAAGTCTCACTTTCACTAGTAAGGATGTTAAATATTGTTTTCAGTAAATGCAGAAGAGCCCCTATAATTCCACTCTTGATACATGAAGCTGTTTTAGAAGATGTTTGCATTCCTATTTATTAGACTATATATGTGGTAGTTTCTATGCAACAGGAGAAATCAGAGCTGTTTGAAATGTAATTCTAATCCAAATGTGAACCTCATGAAGTTCAACAAGGGGAAGTGCAAGGTCCTGCACCTGGGTTGGTGCAGGGATTGAGAGCGTTCTGGCAGAGAAGGACTTGGGGGTACTGGGGGATGAAAAATTGGACATGAGATGTCACTGTGCACTTGCAGCTGAGAAAACCGATTGCATCCGGTGTCGAAGTGTGGCCAGCAGGTCAAGAGAGGTGGTTGTCGTCAGTACAAGAATGACTTGGACCTGTAAGTGTGAGTCCAAAGGAGGGCTACAAAAATTATCAGAAGGCTGGAACATGTCTTCTGTGAAGAGAGCCTGGAGAACAGAAGGCTCTGGGAAGACCTTTATTGTAGCCTCTTGGTAGAAAAAGGGCAGATTATAAGGGAGATGAGAAAGTCTTTTTAGCAGGGCATGTAGTGACAGGACAAGCAGTAACAGTTCTAAACTGAAAAAGGGTAATTTATGTGTCAGGTAAGGAAGAAATTTATTCTGTGAGGGTGTTTGAGACACTGGAACAGGTTGAAATTGTGGATGCTCCATCACTGGAGGTGTTCAAGAATAGGTTGGAAGGGGCTTTGAGCAACATGACATAGTGGAAAGTGTCCCTGGCTATGGCAGAGGGTTTGGACTAGATGATCTCTAGAAGTCCCTACCAACCCAAGGCACTCTATGATTCTATTCCTAGAGGTCCCCATTTGACCATCAATAATCATGGAAAAATTCCTCGCATAAAAGAACATTTTCAGCTCATCTTGTGCATTTTCTTTTTAACACAGGTACAAGGGGAGCTGAAAAGAAAATGGCGGAGCTTGTGCTGGAAGCAGACAGCAGGCAGAGATTACAGACTCCACAGCTCTTCCATTTCTCGGAATGGCTCAGAAAGTGTTTCTCAGCTCCACCGGCATTCAAGGGCTCAGTCATTTATGCAGACAGAGACCACCATGATATAAATCAGCTAGGTCCCCCAAAACATGAAAAAGTGTGGGATATATCATTCATTATGCAGCTTGATGT
The DNA here is from genome assembly GCA_033439905.1 of Ceryle rudis. NCBI lineage: Eukaryota > Metazoa > Chordata > Aves > Coraciiformes > Cerylidae > Ceryle > Ceryle rudis. Next base: position 47,373 of record JAAGNO010002266.1, read on the forward strand.
GATATTTTATAAAATGTACAGTTTAGTGCTTTGCTTTTCTACATGTTGGTATTTGGGAAATTGGTTTGTGCAGCTAACCAGTTAATAACAGAGACACCTACTCCACAGATGCTTTCGGGGTTTTATTAAATGCTATTCATATTAATTCTGATTTTTTTTTTTTTTGCCATTTACTAGGCAGAGCTATTCAAAAACTCATTTGCTCTAATGGTGTCTTTACCCTCCAGCATGTCTACAAGATAGATGTATTTATGGCACCCTGTTCAGTGCACACTGATTTGGTACATGTTGAAAAGGTGTAAAGCAAGAAAATTTCTTATACCTTATTTATACTTAAGGAAACATTTCTTTCCTTAAGGATTAGGAAATTCTTTACTAATTATGGGAAATCAGATAAAAAATAAAGAAATGTAAGATTACAGTTAACCACACTGGGAGTTTAGTGTGCTAATCCAGGAAATCATTAACACTGTTTATACAGAGGGGAAAAGGCAGCACTTCTTGGCTAACTGTATAAATTTCAGAGATTACTTTCTATAGAGTTTGATTTCAATTCTGATGTTCCTTTCAGAAGTGCCTAGTTCTATGTTTATGTGCAGAAAGTAGGGCTACCTTTTCAGTCCATACAGAAAAGGCTACTGTAATAGTTTTGATTAAAACATGAGCGTTTCCAGTAGTGCTATTGCAATGACCAGTTGTTCTCATCTGTTTAAAATTGAAGAGATTTGTGTTGATCCTTTATTAAACAGTTTTCATTCTGAAGAGGTGCGTTATTGCTATAGCAGTCTGGCATAGGATAAACAGCTTTGGATAGCATATTACCCTTTGAAAGTATCATTTTTATATAATATTTTCATTGGAATATGTCTCTAGAACTACATACTTAGCAGCTAAAACAAGGAATATTTCAATGGATTTACAAATCCCATTTAAGGAATAATGTGAATTCTTTTAGCCTAATTCTATTCTGTAGCTGTCTGAGCTGATTTAAAATTTAGTCCTGACTTTAACTCCAGGAAAAAAAAAAATCAGAATCCCTACAAGTTACCATAAAAGGCACAAATAGAAGGAATTCTCAACAATGCCAAACCTCTTATGTAGCTACTTTGTAAAATAAAAAAAAAAAAAAAAAAAAAAAAAGGTAGAGCTGACAGATTCTTATAAACAAACACAGAACATTTGCACTCTTTAAAAGAAATAAACCCAGTGATGTTTACTTTTCATGTGACGTTTAGCCATGTCCACTCTAAATAGCAAGTGGGAATAATATAAATTTGCGTGAGTACCTCTGAAGCATAAAAGCAATTAGCCTGATATTTCAGATAACAGATCACATGGAGCCAGCAGAATCCAAGGTCCATCGTATTGCCAGGGAAAGGGAAGAATGGCAGCGAGGACGTGTCTTGGCAGGAATACATGTACACTGTTGAAAATACTACCAGTACTGGGAATATTGTTGGCATCTGTCAAAGTGTTGATACACCTCTTGGTCTAATTTAATTCAGCCGTTTATCAGTTAAACACTATTTTAATGGGATTACCCTGGAGTGATACAAAGATATGTCAGACCAAAGATAGAAAAGGCCCCACGGTTCACATGAGTACTGCAGACCAAGTAACTCTGTGAATGTTGCATGACACCAGCCTTTGCACAGTAGGTATCATTTGAGCTAAGCAGTAATTGCTTGATGAATTGTTACTTCAACAGATTTGACTTTAAAGAAGCTTTTGATCACCTCCAGTCATTCGGTTTGTTGCTGTCGCTTGGCAAAGTAACTGGGAGATTCTGAAGTAGGCTGCCCAGTGAGAGTCCCATGGAGTCTAGATATAGGTGTTCTACACATGTATTTAAACTAAATATATTCCCAAAGGCTTTAGACTAAGAAACCACTGCTAAACTTTAGTATTTTTCCTGGATCTCTGAACAACTTTATCAACAAACTCCACTGCAAATATATGAAAATGCATTGGAGCTTTGAGGGTTGCTCCTACACCTATATAAACACATCTGTGCACTTCAGGCTTCTTTATCCGAAGCTACATTGGGACTGCTCAGCTCCATGAGATACAATGTGCAGGATGTACTCTTTTCCCAAAATTTATGGGGTAGAAATGCACAATTGACAACCATTCAAGTATACTCATCTTTATGTTCAAAGGAGGTTCTTGGAGTGAGTTGGCACATAGACAGAATGATGGTATAGAAATAGAGGCTTCAGTCAGTTCCATCAGTCTGTTCATCGTGATGCATCACCAATTCTATGTGCTTAAAATTCATTGTAGTTGAGAAATAAATATCTTTGTTCTAATTAGGTGAGCATGGAGAAAATCTGCATTGTAATGATTCCTGGATTATAAACCAGAAAAGCTTAAAGAAAAAAACCCAACATTTTGACTTGCAATGAAACAGCAGAGTTACCTTTAACAGGGCACAGACACATTTGGACTTGATTCTACTTTTCACGTAGGGAGTGATGCTGTATGAGACACTGAAGTTGCACCAGTGGGAGAACATAGATGGCATCACTGTTTGTAAAGGACTATGTGGGCATGTGAAGAATGGCATGCAAGGGAGAGACATGCTGCGTGTGTTTGTCTTTCAAACGAGTGAAAAGTGCAGCACTTTCTAGAACCTTATCCCGCTATTAAAAAACACGGAATCTAAATACAGGAAGTATGTTTTCTGTGAGATAGTTTAACTTCATAATGCTTTGTGCAATCATTTTCACACCAGCAAAGGCCAGAGGGCACTTTTGTTTTGCTCCCAGAAAATTATGATTTCAAAATAATTTTCTGCAAAATTACAGCATTAACCCCCTCATCACCTGTCTATCAGCTGCCTTTTTGTGCACAAATACATCTCATATTAAATTGTACGTAAAAGCTGCAAGCAGTTTGAAAAATCTAGTACTTGATCAATGTTTTGCATCTTTATGACACCCAGAAAGGAGATAGCTTCTCCTGGCTTTGTCTTTCATTGCATTTTGCCCAGGGGTGTGGAGTTAAACACTCCTGCTCTGAGCTGTGGTGGCTCTAAGAGTCAAAAGCACAGTGCAAGAAAACATTTGGTCTTCTGTCATCCCTAAACCAAGCTCTCGCTCAGTCCTAGCAGCATTAGGGGTGGAGGTAGAGGTAGCAAGACAAGGGTATGCTTTCCCAGCACAGCCTTGTCACATAGTGTTCCTTCCTTTACTCCTTTACTGCCTTTTTCCCTTTGGTTGCATCAGGGCCCAAAATGAGTTGTAAAGTCTTCAGAGTAGGAAACCGGGGTTTTTGTCCCCACTGAAAAGCCAGTATCATGTTATGTAAAGTTACTGAACAAGAATGGAAATAAAATTCACTCTCATGGTGCAGTTAATTGTGTTTCACTTCCCTTGGAGATGCCAGAGTGGCACCATTCATTCTGAGTGATTTTTATCAGCATTACCTGCTGCTGCTGCCTGAGGGACATGACGACAGATTACTCTCCAGTGGCTAAAAATGATCGAAATCTATATAATGAGAGTTGACTTTACATGTCCTCTGCAGAGTCGATTCCAGATAGATGCTTCATAAACTCAGATGAAATTCATCTGCCCTAGTTCGGTTTCTAAAAGCTGGATGTCTCTGAGCTAAAGACTCCTTTTAAGTGCCTTCTGTCATCACAGAGAAATGGGCACTAGCTGAAGATAATTCATCCCATGTTCAGCTGGGCATCTAAGATAGGTAAGCTGAATTGCCTTTTTCTCTATACTTAATATAAAACGAGCCCAGGGTAGCTGGCTAGTACTTCGATTTCTCACTTCTACATCTAAAATAAGGCAAGATAAATCTCTCCAGAAGAGGCCATTCAGTTATCTGGCTGATATTACCCAGATACTCTTTTTTTAAGCCAAGTAACGTGGGTTGGCCAACATTATCCTTCAAGAAATGTGCAGGGTGATTCAAAAGTTGAGGCAATGGAGGATCCTTCAGTTCATGCGTTAAGGTGTCCCTGTGGTTGACTGCCTTCTTTGATAAAGCCAATGGCCTTATGTCCTGTTTTGATTTGCCTGGCTTCAGTTATCAACAATTGCTTCTTATTTTGGGTTCGGTGTGGTGCTTTTTGTCTTTTGTAGAGGGGTCATATGCTGAAACAAAGTGCTTTATACTACCAGAATTTTTCTTCATGTGAAGTTTTTTGACTTGGATTTCCCCTCTGAGTAACTGTGTCAAATATTTAAAATTCTGACAGTGAGGCATTTTCTCAAATACTCTTCCTTATTCTCTTCTGTGCCTCATTCCATTCATAATAACTTTGGCCAAGAGAAGCAAAGAAAGTATTTCAGGATCTCGTCCTTCAGGAGGAGACATGACACATCATTGACCATATTCCTCACTCCACTTGCAGCACACCCAGTCATACCTTTGAAATCTTTGACTTCACATATAATTGGAACGGACCAGGAACTGGCTACTGACCATGAGATTACTGCTGGCATGTGTTTTTGTCATATAAACTAGTACCTTTTAAAAATGTATTGACCTCGGTCTCTGGGTCAGATACATTAATGTGCTTTGTAAAATAACCTTCGGAATATGGAGTACACTGTTGTAGCCATAGAAAGCAGTGGTGGCTTTCATGAAATTTCAAGAATTTCACATGTATTTAAGTAATTATTCCATGCACTCCATGCTGATGGCACCTGAACAACATGGTGATGGGTGCTGCAGGTAGCCAGCTGAGGAACTACCCGGTTTAAGCACACACTGGAACTGTACTTTAGTGACAATAACTAACTGGTGGCTGCAAGCATTGCAAAAAGCCACCTACAGTCAAGCTGGAGGCAGCCTGCCCCACTCAGTAGCATCTACTTCATATCCTGATGCACCCCAGGCAGGCTTCCCTCGGCTTTTAACAGGATGAAGGGGAAAGCAAAAGGCATAGACCCTCAGCAAACCAGAAAATCGCTGTGGGATGGTTTTATGAAATAAGACATTACCAAGCACATGTGTCTCACACTCCATGTGTAGGGACTAAGATGAGTCATTTGCATTATTTTTCTCCTATTTTTGTGAGTTCTAAAAACATCTGTTGACTGTGAATTTGTTGATTTCAGCAAAGTGATTATGAATAAAGTCCAAACTCACAACAGCAGTTTTTCAGACATCTTTAATGAAAAATCAAGCATTAAATATGTCTGATAGAAATGAAGAATGAAAAAGTTACCTGCAGAGAAAGACGCTATGTATATAAGTGTTATTGTCCGAGCAATTACTGTCTGTGCATTGTGATACAGGAAATACTTTTGCTAACAAAAGTACCTTCACGTTACCATGAGTGCCTATGGAAGCTGTGGGCTGTCATTACTACCCTGACATAACCAAGTAGCAGAAGTTAGTATGCAGTGCTATTCTGTGGATGGAAAAAATCAAAATACGTTCTAAAATGTGTGTCACGGGAGTACATCAGGGTAACATTTTAAAAGCGCATTCTGTGATGTAGTTTAACCACTCTGTGTTGAGCCTGGTTCTGCCCAATGATAACAGTATGTAGTTAAATCTAAGTCAGTAACATTTCCATTGTCAGATAAACCAGGGACTGAAATGTCCCAACCTCTTTTATTTCCCAGAGCACTGTAACAAATATGGTAACCTGCAGCTTTTTCTCCTGGCACATTAGTATGAGTATTGCTTTGAAATTCTCTTTTGTCTTTATGGATAACTTTTTATCTGTGGAATACAGTAAAAATTAATAATTATGTAAATGAATGTGATTATTTTTTACAAATGTACAGACTATGATGTTGTATAGATTAATGTATGTAAATAGGTCTCCTTTTCATACTGTAATTCACTATACCTTTCTTCTGGTTTTGCTCTTTTGTTCTTTCTGTTTTCAGTTTTTAATGTCACATACCTAACAGCCTTCTCTGAGATATGTTATATATAAAGCTGTGAACAAAAAAGCGTTTACATCTTTATGCTATTAGAGATAATAGTTAATAACACCGTAATGGACTGAAGAGGAATCAGAGAATAAAAATTTTAAAAGTTTGGCACAGAAATTCTGGTTTTATATTTAAAAGAAAACGTGTAAACTGTTGTAGTTTTGGTACTGATTCAGTGGGTCAGGGCCATGCTGAAGGATGTGACAAAGTTAAAATTTCACTTTTTGAGTCAACAACAGGTGTAAGACATGCATGTTAAAGAAAACCAGCTCCCAGGTGAGGTACTCCACTGAGGAATATGTGGCTTCATGCAACCTGTATGTGCTTGCAGGGGTGTGAGAATGGTACAAACATAGAGCAGAGCTGTGATCCCGTGTGTTGTGTATGTCAGCACCTCTGTGGCCAGCATCTATTTTTGACTTACTACATCTTGTTTAAATTAATTGTCCAGGTATCTGTCAGAAGTACAGTATAATGGAGCTAGAACAAAGGAAAGCTATGAAAACTCTTCCGTAGAGTGAACACCATATATCATGTATTTCTTCCCTAAAAGATACGTATCTATTCATATCATATTCTTATTAGGGGGGTGTAGATTGGATAATAGGAAAAATTTCTTCACAGAAGGAGTTGTCAAACACTGGAACTGACTGCCCAGGGATGTGGTGCAGTCACCATGGCTGGAGATATTTAAAAGGCATGTAGATGTGATGCTTAGGGACATGGTTTAGTGGTGACCTGGCAGTGCTGGGTTAATGGCTGTACTTGATGATCTGAAAGGTCTCTTCCAATCAAAACAATTCTATGATTTTACAAATGTGTAACTTATATTTTTCAAGAAATCAGATGCACTCATAAGCAGATTTTCAAAACTGAAAATGGTCCTCCTCCTTTGGTACCTCAGGGCTCCTCAACAGTGTAATTAGAATTGAATTGTATTGCCCAGAAAGCAAAAGGCTGAGGCTGCTTCTGCCACGGGAACAGGCACAGGGAAGAAACACTGGAGTGAGAATGGCAGTGCTGTGTTGCTAGTGGGGCCAGTGCGGGAGGTGAGTACAGGTGGAGGAGGAGGTAGCACCTCAGGGGGCAGTGTACCGCCCCTGGCAGCAACACTAAGCAAGGACAAAGGATAGAGTGTCTCTTCATTGGCTCTCCTGGACAAGAGAATCCATCCCCTTCTATATGTACCTATATATATCACAGAAGCTACATCACCAAGAGGGCATCTTCTGGTCCTTTGAGAGACCAGAGCTCTTATCCCCTCCCACCTTACCTGTGTGCCTGCATGAGGTGCATATCAGTGTGAAACCTTTTGCAATCAGTTATTTTACTGCAGAATACTCCAGTGTCCTTGCCCACATGCATGTCCTCTTTCACCCACTGCTAATTGAGTGGCCCCACACCAGATCACCTTGACATCTGCAGGTGAGCTGCTTTAGGGCTGATGACAGAGTGACATTCTGCAAGGGGATTAACACAGGCCACGCGGAGGAACTGGGTACTCGATGAGAGGCCTGAGAGTCTGTGCTGGGGAAAAGCAGCACTCTACACTACAAGCTGCCATCTGCTGTACTGTGTGTAGCCTCTAGCCTGACCCCACAACACTGTTTGTAGTTTGGTGGTGGCGTTTACCACAGTGACTTTGTGGTAGGATAGAGGTCATTCCAGTTTGCAAAGGGTATTCCTTGAACTGTACAATGCTCTTGTTTTAATGCAAAGTGCCAAATAATCGGCCCCTATGTGTCCAACTGAATAAAATAAAATGTTTTCTATTAATTAAGTTCTATTATTTATATTTTACAGTATTTGAATACACTCATCTTTCCTTAACAAATAGTCCAGGATATATTGTGAGCTAGCTCACGTGCAATTTAGGCTGAACCATTTAATAAGTCAGTTTATATTGTATCTAACTAGTTATACATTTTTCACACCGGAAAACCAGTATTTTTCTAGTAATATCCAGCAGAATATAGTCAGTGCCCTAGGATAGTCAATTAAATATGAATATTTGATTTGGAAGACAAAAGAAATCAAAATGAAGAGCTGCACTTTATGTTGAAGCCCCTGTGTATTTCTGAGCTTGTGCCTTCATAACTGAGACTGCTTCCCAACACAATCCTGTTAAGCTGTGAAATTCTTTGTTCAGAAAGGCTTTATTTAGCAATAGCCCTCAGCCGCTGCTTATCCCCCCCTTCCTGCTTAGATTTTTCACCTGCTCTTAATTAGTGCCTTGGGCTTTGGCTGCCGTCCCTGCAGGATATGACAAAACCCCCTGCAAATAATGAGGGAATCAGTAAGCAAATTTATGACAATATAATTAATAATAGATCCTGACTACTAGGGGACGTATTGTTACACAGAGCTATATTCAGGAGAAGAGGTTTGAAAATTAAAACACATAATCTGAGTAATAAAGAAAATTGTGCTGCTGAGGATTGATTGTGTTTTAGCCAGGTGATGAATTGGACAATTTAATCATTCCTGCGGATTCTAGTTTCTGTTATTTGGATAAGTACCTAAACCATATGGCCTGTTTTAAAAAACAATTAACTTGACCTTATTACTCAATAATAAAAACATGAAGAAAACCACTATTTCCCTCAAATATCCAACATCTTTAAAGAATCATTTTCATTTTGCCTATAAAGACCGTAACATCCTGTTTCTTAGGTTAGGACAATAATTTATCAATTCAGACACTTGAAAGTACCCTTTTCTCTTGTAACATACAGAATTAATATTGTTAATAACTTTTTAAAAAATCCTTTCAAAGCCCAGCATATACCTTGCTCGGGGTATAGTTCCGGTTACTCGTCCTAATGCCCCAAATATGAGCTGACCCCAGCTCGGAAGACACAGGCAATATTGGTTTTTTGTCATTTAGGCCCAGCTCATTTCTATCTAAACATCTCGGTTAAGTGTTCTATTTATAAATCCCCTTTTTGGCTGAATGCAGAGCCAAAAATCCAGACTGAGCACTGGGATATCTCACATCCTGCTCCAAGGGAGGGCTGCACTAAGGACCCGCCTGATGCCTGCGAGGGGCTTCAGCAGGGAGACCTGTGTCCCCACAGTGAGTTCAGTGAGCTCCCTGCCTGCACGGCTGCCCCTCACACACACATCTCCCTCTCATTGGCAGTCTGGGACAGGGTTGTGCTACAGATATGTTAAGATGTTCCCATTCTTTCAGCTGCTTTTGAAATCTAAATCTTAATTTATACCAGGTAATGACTAGTTCTCTTCTCCCACTCCCATGACACACAGTAGGCAGCTACTTACCTTACAACCTTCTCTAGCTTCACAGCCGTGAAATACTGAGTTTATATCAATGCTTTGAAACAGCTTAATGAGGAGAAGGAGGGTTTTATTTAAAAGGATTAATGTTGAGTAACAGCTGTTCTTGGATGCACAAGTATTAGCAGAAGGAGAATTTTATGGTTCTATTACATAGGTGAATTTTCACCCCAAATCAAATATTGACTGGCATTGCATAAACTGAGGCTGGAAGTTAGAAAGTTGTTTATAATCACCACAGGAGTGAGGTTTTGAAAAACCTTCATGGCATCTCAGGAAAATTACACTTTTAGATTCCTGTTTATATATAGCTTAGAGAAAGTAATATGGTGTGAGTCTAAAACAGCAGGGAACTAGACCTCATGACCCATGCACTTACACTTCCTACACTCCCATACTGACTATGGGATCTTAACTGAATTAATGTGTCCAAAATTTTGGTAAGAAATAGGAAAACTTAGAAAAAAGCTATAAACGTTTCCACATCTGAGCATTTAAACACGTAAATGAATCACAGAAATCATTAGGGTTTGATCCTTTGTCAATTGCTATCATAAAACTCTCTATTAATGCTATTTCAGTTGTTTGTTTCAGCTGCAGATTCAGTCTGACATGGCTCCTTTGTTCCTGGATGAACAGAAACTGCTGTTGACGTAGATACTTTGGAAGAAAATGTGAATGCTATAACGGGGTTTTTAGTCGAAGTTCATCTCCCTCTTTTGTGCTCTGCATTCATCTATAGCCTAGAAAAGTTCTTCCAATTACCTATTCATATACTGATCCATGAATAGTACAACTGTACTTCTATATATGTTCTCCAAATGTCTGGGCTGAATGGTTTATTTCCTCTGAGTTGTAATTATTCATCTCAGTGTTTGGCAATGTTTTTGAGTGGTTTTAACTTTCCTCATGCAATATGTCATCAGGTTTAAAAAACAGCGGTTTCTTTGGACAATCTGGATACAGAAGTATTTGGTTGGCTCAGAGTGGAAAGCAGCTTCTGACCTTCACAACTAACTTGAAGTCAACTTCTCTAGTATATGTTACAAATTCAGATTAACTAAGAATGATAAATTAAAAAGGGATGTGAAGTTGGGGAATAAAATGGGGCCAAAACAGGATCTTACTTTGAGGAAATATAATTATACTCTAGGAAGATGGAAGAGTGAAGTGAAACTTGGGTTAGGGGATACATGTAGTACGAGGTGGGTAGAAAAAGAGTTGTGTCAGGAGCTTCGATGAAGATCCCATTTGAGTCAGTAACTCTCAGGGGACCATTTTCTTGAGGAACTGTGAATGGTTTTACAAAAAACTTTCTATTGAATATGTAGGAAACTAAACTAGAAGTTAAATTTTCAGAAATGTGCACTGCATATAACA
>JAAGNO010002266.1:58058-101934 GCA_033439905.1 Ceryle rudis
TACAAAAAACTTTCTATTGAATATGTAGGAAACTAAACTAGAAGTTAAATTTTCAGAAATGTGCACTGCATATAACACGAAGGAGGATGAAAAGGACTCTCTTCTCCTAAATGGTTAGTTTACATGAAGTCCATTTTTTTGCCTCTCTACATATGACAAAATGAAAAATTTCTGAGTAAAAATAGAGTTGGGGTTGTTCAGACTGGAGAAGAGAAGGTTCTGGGAAGACCTTATTGCAGACTTTCAGTACTTAGAGGGGGCTTATAAGAAAGATGGGGATAGACTTTTTAGTAGCGTGTGTTGTGACAGGTCAAGGGGTAATGGTTTTAAACTAAAAGAAGGTAGATCTAGACTAGGTGGAAGGAAGGAATTTCTTTTACGATGAGGATGGTGAGACCCTGGCCCAGGTTGCCCAGAGAGGTGGTAGATGTTCCATCCCTGGAACCATTCCAGGTGAGGTTGAACAGGACTCTAAACAACCTGATGTAGTTGAAGATGTCACTGCTCACTGTGGGGGAGTTGGACTAGGTGACATTTAAAGGTCCCTTCTAACCCAAACTATTCTATGATACTATGATTCCAACTCTGATTCAACTGCTGACAGAGAAGACAAAAGCCTTCCGCACCACCGGATCAAGAAAGCATTTTTACACCAACTAACAAATAGGGTAATACATTTGGGAGACATTTAATATAAACCGTGATTCTCGGTCTCATCACCAAACTTAAACACTGTGGCATTAACTATGTCAGCTGAAGGATTGTGTTTGCTGTGATTGCCAAAGCCAAAATCGGTAATGGAAAAATACCATTCTCTAAGCTTTCATAAGGCTTGAAGTGTTTCCGTTATATTGGGGATTTTTTTTCTGGACCCAGCATGGTTTTATTCTTCCATTCTCCCAAAGCAAAACACAGTAATTTCGGCTTTCACTCTTTCACTAGTGTCCAGGTTGTACCTGTTTAATTGCAAATGGTTCACTAATGGTACAATCCCAGTAGCCAGCAGGCTGCTAATCATCAAAGTATGGCTCAGAACGAGCTAAGAAGAATGCCAGTTTTTGATGATGACTAATTAATTTGCTCTTCAGCTTTCTACTTGTGAATAGTTAACATTTTGTTTATTAATACAACTTTTAAGTTTGCCATCTGCCTTTGTAAAGCTATTAATTTCAGACATGCAGAGTCAACCTCCTGCACGTAACCTATTGCCTCTCCCAACTTCAACTATATATCTGCTATACATTATATTAATTTAATCTGTTCTTCATGTCCCACAGCAACAGGGACTAAACAACCTTCCTAGGGCAGAAATCCCATCAGGGAAGGCTTTTTTTCACAAGCTGTGGCTGGTGAAAGCTCTATCCTTTGTGTACAGCCCTTCCTCCAGTGGGATCCACAGATGTCCTGGTATTGCAGGAAAATAATTGCTGCTCTAAAATAAGTCTTCTGCATGATGTTTTAGTTCTGCTTCTGCAATGAACTAAAAACTGAAAACAAAAGCAACAAAAAGCATCTGGATATGTTTACTGAAATTTTCAACTACTGTTCTACTGAAGCTGCTGAGGTTGTGCAAGTGACAGTAAGGTACCAGCTAGGAATGTGTGCCCATCTCCTATAGAGGAACATTCTCTCAGGCCCATCCAAGTATCTAGCTGAGTACACCACAGCCAGTCAGTCTCACCTCTGTGCCCAGCAAGATCATGCAGCAGATCCTCTTAAAAACTATGCTAGGGGATCCTTCTTCCAGGAAGGATGAAGAGAAGACTTTTTGCCAGAGAGTGTAGTGATAGGATGAGGGATAATGGTTTCAAACTAAAAGAGGTTAGATTTAGATTAGATACTACAAAGAAATTCTGTACTGTGATGGTGATGAGGTAGCCCAGGGAGGTTTTGGATGCTCCTTCCCTGGAAGTGGTCAAGTCCAGACTGGATGGGGCTGTAAGCAACCTGGTCTAGTAGGAGGTGTCCCTGCCCATGGCAGGGGGTTGGAACTGGATGATCGTTATGGTCCCTTCCAACCCAAACCACTCTATGATTCTATGATTTCAAGCCTTAAACCTCTACTTAAGTCCTAACCGGTCAGCAGAGCTCTTCGGGGGCTTTACTGATGAAAAACAGTTTAGAGAAACAGTTCTTGTTCTTCCCATATTTATTCTTTGCGATTTAAATTATGTAATATATATATGACCTTAAGAATCATTTACCAATACTTACCTATCTTATAGCACGTTTGTAACTCATCTTTTGCACTTCCCCAGGACCCCGAGATGCTCTTTTACAATACTCTGAATACTCTATGGTGAAGACCTGCCTACAGATAAAATTAGTGTTCCAGGAACGGACAGCTATGTGGACTTATAACTGAGGACCGAATTTCTATTTTTCTTTGTAGTGTTAGTGTCTCATAAATTTACTTCAAATTACATTTTAATCCACAAATCATTCAACTGGACTCTATGAGTTGTCCCTGCAAAGGGAAATAATTGATGTAAAACAATGATCAAGACTGCAACTGTCTGTTATAAACTGAGTATTGTGTATATGTCCACTATTTTTCAAGAGGGTTTTTGTTTGTTTACCAATCTACTAACATTTCTGAATACATTGATATATCATAAATAGTACAGCATGGCATACTAGATCAATATATACCACTCCTTCAGAACTTACTTTTTTCCACTGCCACTCCACTGTAGAATGTCCTTCTTAAAGGGTAACTTTCTTTTCAGCTATGCCCGCTGAGGTGTCGAGTGCATTTTTAATGGGCAGTGTTTCCATGCTATATATTACAATACTTCCAGTAGTCTACAGTTTCCAGAACAAGACACTGCAGTTCCTTATAGGCTCCTAGCCTCTGGGCTCAGCCATTGCTCTGTGTTGCTCTCATGCTGCTCTGCTGCACACCAAGAGATTTTCTTGCTATTGCAGATGACTGGAAGATGTTTCTTTCCCTTCCCCAACCCTTAAGATAACAATTTCCAGGCTGCTTACGCAGACGAAAACACTGCAATGTACCATGATTTTTTTTCAGGATTTCCACTCCCAGAGGAATGGAAAGCTTCATCACACATCAGATTTCTCAGACTCTACTGTTTCAAAAACCTTACACATCTGCAAGAACAGATAAAACTGCAAAATATCAGTAGACTCTATTTGATAATAAAGACCTTCCTTAATTACTTTCAATGAAGGTGGAATTAACTCTGTAATGTTAAGATGAAGTTTAAGATTGTCAAAAGCAGCAGTTTCTTCCTGCCTTCCCTTGCTTTTCTACCTCTTTAAGGACGGGATCCAAAAGTCAGAATTTTCCTATGCTCACACAAGCTAGAAAGGTTTCTTGTGCCCATTTGTCCATTATAAAACTTTGCTTCCTTTTTTTCTTGCTGCGGCAAGGGAACGCCTTATGATGCTTCTTTTTCCAATAAGGAAAATTTTCTTCTTGAAATTGTGTAATATTGCTTAGTTTATACTTCTATTCACATATTTATGCTTTCATCTGTTGTCCTTTTGAAAATGCTCTAGTAAAACTTTCTGCATCATCATATGAATAATTTTCAAAGCACATTTTGTGCCATATTCAAGCTGCTTTCTCCCTGTGAGGCTGTAAAAAGAACTAATGATATCACAGGTGGTGAAAGTGGAACAAAGCTACTTAATTGTACTAATGTCACTTTCCCTAATACATAGTGTTTAAGACCCCATGCCATTCATATCATAATCCATTCATGAATACATTCAGGATATATTGGCAGTGTTTATGGGTTTCAGCTTACAGTATTTTTTTCTGAGGGTGACATCCAGAATCTAAATAATGCAGCATACCCTGTGTAGTGCCAGCTCTGAGTGATGTTGTGTAGGTAAGTAAATGCAGATTACCTCTATATGGAGCTGGAAAGAGCAATTGAACTGGTTTTGTTGGAAAGCAGCAAGACTGTGATCAGGCAGTTAATTAAGCAGTCAAAGTGTTTTGTTTATGATACTGCAGGGGATGTCACTTCACATTATTTGTTAGATTTGTTTCGCTGGAGTGGAGTTGAGAACTAAGGGTTGGCGTCTGTCTCTCTCCTGGAAACCAGCAGCAGAGAGATGGTTCAGAGCAATCTTCGAGTTACTAGTCCAGCAGGCAAGGGAAGGGAATCACAGTATTTTAGCACAGACATGATGTGTGCTGCTAATTCGTCTGACTTTCCCTCTCTGATACCTTGGCAAAGCATGATTCTGTCTTTGTCCATACCTTTCCCCAAAAGAAAATCACCCTATGAGATACAGTTCTTTTTAGCTTAGAGCAATTCCCAGTTCTGCTTCATAATGCTGCCCAACAAATGATTAATTTGGCACAGAAAGTTAGTGTAGGCAAAGGAATGGAGGTGGGAAAAAGGGGTCAGAGGCTGTTTAAAGCAGAAGGAAAGACTTGTCACATGCACCCCTGTATGGGAGTAGTATACAATCCTACCTGTGGCCTTTCAGAGGAGCCACAAGCTGAGTTTTCTTAGAGCAGGAGCAATTGGTAAAGTACGAATGTAGAGAAATTTTAGTAGCTTGAAGAAAAAGGACAGAAGAATGAAAGAAGAAGAGAAAAATCAAAATTAATTATATCAAGTGAAAGATAAGATTATGCCAATATTTCATGTTTAAAATCTGCAGTGCATGAATAATTTAGATTCCTACCAAGACACGTAAGTTGTTCCAGGTGTAGATACCCTGTAATGCACAGTGATGAAACGTAATTTATATTCATCTTTTGCAGCTCTATACTGTCTCAAACAAGTGTGTCAAAGTGCTTGAAAAAATATCAACTACTAAATTCTCCCAGTTTATTAGCCTGATAGCACTAATCACATTTGTCCTAGGAGGAAAACTGAGTAATTCAGATATGCTAAGTTCATACAGGAAGTGTGTGAAAGTCCAGGATATAGTCCAGACCCTCTGAATCCCAGTCCTGCTATTTATCTATGAATTCTTCTTTCCTTAGACTTGACTAGTTCTGAATCACATCTTGTACTCTGAAATAGCCTCCTCCTCCACTAAAGTTTTAATTCAAAATGGATTGTGTGTATGGTTTTGGGGTGGATTTAAGAAATTCTGGTGAAAGTATGCATGGAGACAAGTCTCAAATTTGCCAGCAGACAGGCTGGCTTGACACCATAAGGAAAAGGGAACACAGAAATTTCAAAAATGGACATTCTTGAAAGTTTTAAATTGACGTGTTGCAGGATTGCATGTGAAGTGTATTAAAATGAAGCATGTTGTCATTACTGCCATCAGCATCCTTTTCTGAATGACAGCCATTTGTCTGCCAATTTTCTCCTTTTCAAGAAATATGTGCAAATTTACTAAAGTCTTTGTAGACTGCCCTGGGCTATTCCTATGAAATCATTCTGGGAGAGATAGATGGTCTGTGCAACGTGATTGAGAGCTGAAAATTCTTACTCTCTGTTCCCTCCTTACCTGCTATCAGAGTATCAGCATGATGGAATCTCTCCAATCCTATGTTATTCAGAACTTTGGAAAAAGACCATAACACTGCGGTGTATCCTGCAGTCCAGACTGCAGCCACCCCAGAATGCTCTCTATATTAGGTTTATTGATCTTTAACTTCTATCTTACTTATTTTTGCAAATGTAAACTGATCTAGATAATTTTCCACTAAAGCTTGATTTTATGTTTAAAAACCCCACAAATGTGGGGTTTTATGATACACTTCTTAAAATCAAAAGGTCTGGGCAGATGCATCCCAAATTCTGTCTAACTCATAGTCCTATCCTGCTCTTTTAGCAACTTTTTAAGTTAAAATTAATCTTTCCTGAGAACAGGTTACTACAGGTCTATTAAGCATCCCACATGGAAATCTACATTTTCTCAAATCACTTCTTATTTCTGCAGGAAATACATTACCAAGCACCTTCTGCAAGTTTTTTCTCAGAGTAGCAATGGCAGTTCTTTGTCAATGATGTGACTAATACACCAGTCTTTCATCCTCTCATTCATTCTCATAGAAAAATAGAAATCCTCCAATCCTCCTCTCAGGGGAAACTTGTTATCACTCCAGATGATGACGGCTTTAGTTTTGTCTAGCCAAGCCTGGAACTTCCAAGGATAGCCTTTTTGTTCATACCCAAAGTCTATAACAGCAGCTCTTTGCTCAATGGGCTTCCATCTCCCATGTTTAATCTTATTTCTAACATTCTGACCATTAAGTCCCACATAACTGCATTTTCTTTACACAACACGTCCCTCTATAAAGATGATTTTTCTTGACTTTGTGTCATCAGCAGGTTTCATTACTAAATTCCTACATTTCTGGACCAAGGCCTTATTAATTCATAATTACAGTTAAATAAGATTAGTCTCAAAACTGACTTCTGAGGAATTCTTCCAATATCTCCTTACACCCTAAATAGGATTTCCTGCCATTTCAGCTTTTTTTATACACTGCTTATAGTAATCCTCATCTTCTCTGCCAACTCACATTTTTAGGCAGTCACACGCCAAATGTTTTGCTCTAATTCAAGTACATATATCACTCTTTTTGCCTAAGAGATCAGCTGTACCAAACAAGGGTATTGTTTTTTCCAGCAAAGTTAGGTGTAGCAAACTCATATTTCATTTCTTTCCATTTTCTATTTACTCAATTCTGAAGTTACTTTTTCCTTACTAAAAAAAAAAAAAGAGAAAAATAAAGAAGTGTTTTAAAGCTTTGCATCCCATTCAAGTAACACTACTCGATTTAATGCATATATTCAAAGCTGATTCTCAGAAAAATATATGGCTACATGCTGATAACTGTTTAAGTGAATAGAAATGCATTTGAGTTTCTTTTCTGGCCATTTTTAAAGTCTCTAACTCCAAATGAGGTCAGAGCTGATTTACCAGTTCCCATGCAGAGGTGGCAATGGGAGTATTTTGCTGGAATACTGTCAGTGTGTCAATGCTTCTGACCTTGTGAGCTGCACACCAGGTATGTCATGCGGTGAAGAGCCATGAGTGACATTCCGCATATGCTACAAAACTGAAGAGGAGGGGGTCTCAAAAATTATATGAATGGATGAATTGATAACAGCTTCCATGGTTTTCCCTACTTCCATCCAGTTTGAGGCTTTTCAGGGTCCTGTGACAATATTATGACTAGTCCCACTGGCTGTGGCTGGCTCATTTCCACACAAGGTCTCTCAGTTTATCTACCAGCCCTCCTGGCAGTCCCATGGGGGTGTCCTGGCATTCAAGCATACTCAAATGATTTGCTGGCTGAGTGCAGCTTGAGAACATCATTGTTTTTGAAAGTTCAGGTTATCATTTTAAAAGTAAATTGAAATAATATTTTAATGTCAATTTGTCCCCCTTTTCTTCTTTCTTCAACTGGAAAATATAGAGAGCTCTACCTGTTTCCAAAAACAGCAGAGTCAAAAGCATGTGCATGTGGAAGTATGCACCTAGCATGATTCTCCAGGACAGTGCATCTCTGCAGGGCAGAGTGGGAGAAATTACAAGACAGCACATCATCAACTAGGGTTTGAGCTCATCAGGGTACCCCTCGTGCATCTCCCAGAACCTCCTTTGCCCTTCTGGTCTCAGTGCCTTTTTTCTTCTGGTCATAGCTGATCTTCCCAGTTGTGTTGGACTGGAAACACAGTGCAGAGGACTTGGCAAGCTGTCTGTGAAAGAGATGTATTTCAGCCTGAGGAAAGCAGCAGTTCATCATTAAAATCATGGTAAGTAATGACCTGCTCATAAAGAACAAATATGGAAGTAGAATAGCTTGGAAACTCATGGGCATTTTGAAATAGCAGGAGCCATGCTATTTGGCATCTGAAATACATTTAAATTACTATAAATATTGTGGATCAATGATCACTAAACTGCATACTGGAAGGAAACTAGTAATAAAAAAAGTAATGAGAAAAGCCAGAACTGAACATTAGTAATTTTCTTCATAAAAATCAAGTTTCCATGACTCATTCATATACTATCAATTACATGTGTTTAGAGGCAGAATTTTAAGATTAAAATAGTCAACTAAATTTAACTGTGCCATTATCTTTATGTTCTTGCAGAAATGTTTTGCCCTGGCAATTGTAGAGAACAGCAAACTGATTGTGAGCATAGGTTATGATAACATCCGCCCATAAACTGTGTTTACTGCTTATATAAATGTGTGGATAATGTTGAGGGTTTTTTCCATTCTTCTAAACATCTCTTGCCAAGGTGACACTGTCTAATTCACATCCCCAAAGAGATTTATTTATACAGATGCATTTTTAGTCTTTTCATAATGATGTCATTTATGTGCAATGTGAACTGAACTTGCTAATGTCTTAGACCTCATTTAGAGATTGCTGCAGCCATACTGGGTCAGATTAGGCATGATTGTTTTCACTTCCTCAGCCTTGGTTTGTGTTCACCTCTGAATAACGTCTTGGAGAATAAGGACATAAATGCCATAGTATGTCAATCCAGCAATAAACCCAGATGATTAGTCTGTCGCTGGCTGTAAGTTGTGGTGGATGCAGGAAGAAAAGTGGTGGGAAGAAAACTGCATTAAATGATTCTTTCCTGCATGTGTTCTCCCAATTTGAAGTTTATAGTAGCCTGGGAATACCTTAAGTCAAAGTTGCATCCAGCAACTGCTTACTGCTTATTATTCACTGTTAGGTTTGTTCTCCATGAACTGGATTGATCACAATTATATCTGTTTGACCAGCATGGCATCCTCAAAGTCTGAGTACTACAATTTCACTAAGCACTGCCTGAAAAAATAATTTTTTTTTAATACTGTAACATAATAATTTAATTAGATATCCCTTAAGTTTTATATTATAAGAAGTTGTGAATAATGCTTCCCTTGTTGCCCCATTTGTGAGTTGACTCCAGGGTACCTCTCTGCAGTCATCAATCTTCTAAACCAGGAAGTGTTAGGATATTGTCCTGGTTTCCTGGTTTTGGCTGGGGTAGTTAATTTTCTTCATAGCACCCCACAGGGTGCTGGTTTGGATTTGTGACCAAAACATTAATGATAAGCACTGATGTTTTAGCTGTTACTGAGCAGTGTTTACACAGTGTCAAGGCCTTCTCTGCTTCTCACCCCACCAGTGAGTAAGACAGGGGAGCACAAGAGGTTAGGAAGGGACACATCTGAGACAGCTGACCCTAACTGACCAAAGGAATACCACATACCATAGGATGTCACGCCCAGCAATAAAAGTTGGAGGAGGAAGGAGAAAAGGGGATCTTTGGACTGATGGCATTTGTCTTCCCAGTCACCACTACACGTGATGGAGCCCTGCTGTCCTGGAGATGGCTGAACACCTGCCTGCCAAAGGAAAGAGGTGAATGGGTTCCTCGTTTTGCTTTGCTTGTGTGTGCAGCTTTGGCTTTACCTATTAAATTGTCTTTATCTCAACCCATGAGTTTTCCCACTTTTACTCTTCTGTTTACGTCCCTCTTCCCACTGGGGGAGTGTGAGCAACCAGCTGTGTAGAGCTGAGCTCCCTTCCATGGTTAATCAACAACCACTATTTAATCTGTCCTGACAGGGTAGATGCTCTGTCCCTCCTATCATCTTCTTCCTTCTTTGCATCATTTCTAGCTTTGCTGCATCCCTTTTCCAACTGGGGAAGTAGTGGGTGCACCACTGATTTCTACAACAACTTAGTGATGATTTCTGTTTGTTAAAGAATATTTATTAAAGGATCTTAATTAAAAATCCCAACTTAATATCCTTTTTGACTTTTGGTCACCACGAAGCAGCAAGACAGCATTTACACAAAACTAGCTAAAGGCACCTTTCTGAGTGGCTATGGCTCACGTGTATATGGCTATAGCAATACATACATACAGCTGGGGCTTTTATTCTACATCTGCAGTCTTTTGTCAGGAGTAGCTTCCAGAATAAATCTGACTTAAAGCAAAATGAACCTCAGAAAAGAATACATCAGAAATTTCTGAATCCCATCCATAATGCCTTCAATTTTTTCTTTTCATGGCACCCTACCTTGAAAGCCTTACAGCACCTTGAAAGCCTTACAGCACAGAAGTCCTATGGATTTACATTAAACATTTGAGCAAAAAAAGGAGAATTTTTGAACATAAATCTGAATCCTTCTATCAGCAGAATATTCTTTTCTGTAACATTTGGTCTTTCTTTTCATTATATGGCATAGCAGGAGTATTTGAGTTGATTGAAAAGTAATTTATAATCAGTGGAAAACAGAATATAAAAAGCTGAATTTAATACCCACTTTTTTTCACATTCATCTCCTGATGAGCTTCTCACTTTTTTCTCCCATAGTTTTGCCTCATCTTAGGAAATACTGCAATTACAGTCAAGTAAAATCAATGCAGCCCTTAATTTGAATAATTTGATTTTTAAGGAAAAAGAAAAAAAAAAAAGAAACCCAGTAACTAAAACCAGTTACTTCAGCTACAGATTTTTGCTGTAGCTGTGTTTGGGCAGCTTCTAACAGAATGCCTCTTCCTTCAGTAGAAACGGTTTTGTCTAAATAAATAAAATAAGAAATTCTAATTCTCAGATATTAGCCATGACTCCTTACCAACTTTCATGATCAGAAACGGTTGAGAGATAGCAAGAGTTAAAAGCAAGTAATTCTTATTAGTTTATCATGGATTATCAGAACAGTTTATAAAATGGCAACATATGAACAGGTGAATAATCTCATGGGATTTATGTTAATTAAATTGGGTGAATAAAAATAAGCTAATGGAGGACTTTCCTAATGAGACACATGTTAAATGGCTATTAGGTGATTTAAACCTAACAAAAGCCTACTATTTTTCTCTTTACAACTATGGAATTATTAATAATAGGTAATAAGACTTCTCTTCAGGAAAAACAGAGCTTAAAACAAGGCTTCCCAAACTCAGTTTAACTGAATGACGTGATCGGTCTGAAAAATATTATGGCACATATGCATTTGTGGTTGCTCCCCCTCTCTGCCGAGTCCTGATGTGTCTTGAGCAACAGCTACCTCTGGAGCCACTGAAATGCAAGAGCCAGCAATGATGTGGGTGAGAAGATACTTCTTTAATCACTGTTATTTCGACTAGCCAGTTTCCATCTTGCCAAATCATCCCAAAGTCTGGTTTAATAATGAAAATAGTGGGTTTTCCATTCTTTTTCTGTCTTTGCCCTTTCTTCCATGTTACAAGGTTCTTTCCTTGCTCTTTGTTTTTTCCTCTGTTTAATACTGATTTGATGGTCATTCCAACATGCACTTCCCATTGATACTCTGACTGACTTTTTCATAAAGAACAATGCATATACAATTACGATACTTCATAATTTCAGAGTTTGTGAAAACAAAGCTGCAATGATGAAAAGGTAATTTTTCTGCAGGAGCATTGAGGGCAAGGAATACAGACTGTAATTCCACCTTTTTATGTAGTTAGTGTAACAGTTCATAGAATTGTATTAGGGAACACTTCAGTCATTTGTTACTGTTATTTAATTGTTGCATATTTTTCCATTGCACCTACAACACTTCAGCTTGTAACAAGATGAGATTTTAGTGCTGTATGCTCAATTGACTTTACATTCTCTGACACAAAACATTCTATTTCTTCTTCTGTGCTTTTGCGATAAATATTTCCTTCAAAATCCAAATTTTAAGGAGAAAATGGCTTATTTTTCTCTAGAGTATTCCCCAAACCATGGATAAGAATAGCACTCAGATAATTTTTTCTCAGAGGAAGTGTGTCTTCCTTGCTGTCCCCGAAGGACCTAACTTCATACCACACTATTTCCATGGAAGTGTTTTGTCCTTGGGTTCATCTCAGCCTCTATCAGTGAAGCATGGTTGTGATTTTCCCCACACCAGATAATGTTATAATGCCTTTTCCAGTGTGATGCAAGCTCTCAAAGCAACTTCAAACTGGCAGCTTTAGTTTATCTTTTAGTCACTTGACTCTCTGAGGTACTTCCTTCGCTTCTGTGGGGTTTAGCAGAGGTTTTGTTATTTATGAAACAAATCTGAACACTGTACTGATGTGTCATGGGGGTGTGAAAATGTACGAAGATGCTTCCCCTCGTTACTTGTTACAGAGCCCTAGCCTAGGCTCTACTTTCCACAAAAGTCATTTGCATACACTTCACTTCAGATAAAAGCAGCACTATAGTTCATTAAGCAAGAATAATGATTTAGATAATTATTAAAATATAGCAAAGAATCAACTAAATTAAACGAGATTCAATTGATGGCAAGGTCACTATATTACTTACTACAAGGCAATTAATCAAAAATAAGCGAATGTAACTAAAAAAGCAAAACAGCATGTTTATCTTATGAGTAAATTTGTTTGTGAATAACAAAAGCAATATGATTATAATATTTGTACTAACGAACCTATAAACAACAGAAAGATTTTTGGCTGAGGGTATTGATCTTTCTATGGGGATTGCCAGGGGGCAGAAGGAAGAGGATAAGGGCAGCCCTCCTGTCTGGTAATAAGGTTCAGGATAGACCCTGTTTCCCTCTGAAGTCATCAGAGAATAAGGTAAGATCTACCGTAGTCCCAGATCTTGTTGACTGTTTATGTCTAAGGACATGAGGAAAGGATAGGATATGAGGTGTTGAATTTTGTGTAGTGCTTAGTGTAACACAGTACCTTAAAGTAAACGATAGCAGCAATTCATGAACAGATATATTAATTTCTACAAGATCTAAAAAGGAAATCACACACACATATAGCTATATTTATACACACATACAGAGAGGCTAACTTGAGAATAAGATGGAATTATTCTGCTGATCAAAAATTAAATTTTGCAGCCTGTGATCTCCAGGATTTGTAAAAAAGACCCGTAGATTAGAATTACTCACATATCCCTTTGTTGGTCTTTAGCAGACGGACATTGCCTCTCTCTCCATTGGTGATGGCAGACAGATGGTGTGGCCTGCGTGGAGTCCCAGCTCAGGGCGAGGTGCAAGACTCAGGCCTGCTGGGATCCCGGAGATCTCCCATGGGCCTCACTTAGGATCAGTATTTATAGAGTCGTGAGATGATTGACTTTGGGAAAATCTAGGCTGGCAATTTTCCACTGCGACCAACAATCTCCCGGGGCGGGGAGGGAGGTGGCGAGTGTGGTCCTTCCTTAGCCCCCTCTATTTGGAGTATTCAGGAGTGATGGGTAAGGTCAGGGGAGGCCCAACCTCTCTCTCTCACTGATTCATTCTCCACATCTTAAATCAAGAGAGATTGGGTTTGGTTCCAGGCATCGCAGAAGGTCAAGGTGCATCAGAAACCAAAACTGGTTTTGGTTTTGGGAGGCCGTACACCAGGATGAAGTGCACTGGAAAGCAGGGCCTACCAAGTTTCCCACATCGCTGCTCTCACCAGGCCTCAGCAGTGCCTAACAAAGGGCAACAATACCTAACAAATGGCAGTACTGCCTAACGAAGGGCAGCTTAAGAAAGGGAAGCAACACCTAAAAAAGGGCAGCAGTGCCTAACAAAGGGCAGCAACACCTAACAAAGAGCAGCAGTGCCTACAAAGGGCAGCGGTGCTGGTTGTACTGCAGCCCAGGAGCCACTGGTAGTGCAGCCTGGGATGAGACTGTACAGAGCCACCCAGGGCAGGGGAGGCTGTACCACCATGTGATGTCTTAAATAAAATGTGATTATCTGGAATTCTTCTGGTGCTCTTCATCTTTTTCATGGCTAATTTTCAAATAAAATCTTTAAATCTTGAAAAATATCACCAAAAAACACCATTTCCTCCTTCCTGTCCCTGCAGGACGGGTCTCCAGGCAGAGGGTTGGCACTCTGCTGTCTGACAGCTCCCTGGTTTTGGGGGCCACAGGGGCCCCACAACAGGCAAGGCAGGCAGGGCTCATTACACCTCCAGGCAGGAAAGCTGGGGGACAGCAGGGGCAACCCCTGCCCTGGGCACATCCTGGGAGGACAGGAACAGCCAGAAGCCTCTCCCCACAGCCCAGGGACTGGGACATCCACAGGCCCAGACAGCAGCAGCAAAACCCCTGACATGGGGAAGCTCTCAGAGCCTTGACAGCCTGTTTTTTTTATTGGATTTAGTAAGGAATTTTCTTGAACAATGCCAGATAATAAGTATCCCTCTTAATATAAATTATTTGTAGTGTTCTTCATTAAGAACCACTCACGGCATTCAAGGCCCATTCTCAGTTGCCCATTAATCATGTATTATGCACATAGCAAGAGTGCCTGTGCCTGGGTTTCCTTGATGAAGGTTTCTATCAAAATGCAACATGTCTGTGAATATATTCTCAGCAGATGTTTATCTATGAATATTAGCACATGGTTACTCCAAAAGAAATCTAGGAAATGCCTCATCTACTGAGTACTTCAGTGAACTAAATCAAGGCATAAATTGTCAAAGTAAATAAATGTATTTAGATAAAGCCAAATCTCACTGCTCTGACAGTTTTAAACAAAGCTTCTATTTGTGCAGTGTCTTGTGGTCTGCAGTTGTGTTTGTTGTGTGCCATTTGTAGAGCAGGAAATTAAATTACTTCATAAATAGCCTCAAAGTTTTCTCAATGAATTTAAAACAAAGCTTGTTTTTTATGATCATTCCGTATCTCAGCATTAATAAGATTACTTTGAGATCAAACATCAAGGGAAGAAAAACAGTAATTTGTATGTTGAAATTATCTCTGTGGCTGCCTAAAGAAAACAAACTCACATTCAGTAGCTCATATGTAAACTGAGGCATCCCAGCAATAAAAGTCCTGGTAAAATACATTGGTTAGTAGGGATACAAGGGATAACTCCAGCTGAGCTGCTGCCAGGTTGCTACAACGCTATTTAAGTTCATTTAATGGCACAATAGCCCTGGCTCAGTGTACTCAGTGAATCAGTACTGAATTAGTTCAAGTTACGAGGAAGTACCTCAGAAGCCAAGCAGAATAAGATAACGACCATTATGTGCTAACAAGATAATCTCATTTATTTCATAAAGCTTGACTAAGCAAATCACTGCTTCCCTGGCAAAACATTTATATTTGATTAAGAATCCCATACACATGAAGCATGTGCCTGAGATACAGTATGACCAGTTATCACCTGCTTTTCAAGAGATGTAAATAGACTTTGGATCAAGTCCCAGACTGCATGGTCTAGTTCCTTACAACACTCTCTTAACTGACAAGAACCTGAAAATGTAATGAAATTTTATGTTATAAGGGCTACATAACAGAGTGAAGATAAGTCCACATGGTTAAATATTAGTGTGCTACTTCCTGGTGCTGCAAAATACTATTATTATATATTGCTAAAAATATTATCTTCCACTGGTTCTATTTTCCAGCTCTTTGTTTTCATGGTTTGGTACTGAAAATAACACTCAAGAACAGGCTGAATTGTTCTCTGGGCACAAATGTTCTGTGTACATGTCACTCAAGCTAGGATTTTTTCAAGTAGACTAGAGAAGTCACATTTTTGTGTGTGCTAGTGCACAGTTTACATATGCAAATAGCCACTTGCATATTTTACATGACTCAAGGTTGAAGGCCTTTGAAAATGTTGTCATTTTAGAGCCTAAAATTTCATGCCCCTGTACTTGGCACTGATGAGGCCACAGCTTGAGTATTGTGTTCCATTTTGTGTGCCACAGTATAGAAAGAGATTGAGGTGCTGGAGCAGGTCCGGAGAAGTACAACAAAGCTGGTGAGGAGTCTGGAGAAAACGTCGTATGAAGAGCGGCTGAGGGAACTGGGATTGTTTAGTCTGGAGAAGAGGAGGATGAGGGGAGACCTTACTGCTCTCTACAGTTACCTGAAAGGAGGTTGTAGTGAGGCGGAGGTTGGCCTCTTCTCCAAAGTAACTAGCGATAGGATGAGAGGTAATGGGATTAAGTTGCACCAGGGGAGGTTCAGAGTAGGCATTAGGAAAAATTTCCATATTGGAAGAGTGGTGAGGCATTGGAAAAGGCTGCCCAGGGAGGTGGTGGGGTCACCATCCCTGGAGGTATTCAAAAAACGTGTAGATGTGGCACTTCAGGACATGGTTTAGTGGTCATGATAAACTTAGGTAGACAGTTGGACTTCATGATCTTAGAGGTCTTTTCCAATCTTAATGATTCCGTGATTCTGTAAAATGGAAGAAGAATCAGAGAGAGTTGCAGAATGAGATTGAGTGTTTCACTAATAGCAACTGTGGTATTATATTTCTACCACAGTCAAATAACAAGGACAAGAGATATTTCCTCTCTTATCCTTCCTATGAGACTTGGTGCTAACACAATACAGAGTGTATGTGTGAAACAAAGCAAGTCATTTCACACACAGCAGTCATTTAAGTTTCCATTTATTTAATCTTGGTAAGAAGTACAACTCATATCCTTACACCGCTGAATTAGACTGATTTCATCTGTCTGTTCATCTTGCTGGTTTTATGTTTGAGATTTTTGACATCCCAGAGAGGGATGTCTTTAGGAAACGTGCTGTTTAATGTTCTATAGGAAATAGCACTGACCTACATATATATGTGAGCAATAGCATAAGGAACGCTATACAAAGAATATCAGAAGTAAATTTCCTCCAGATTTTGATTAATGAGCTATTTGAAAATGTTAATGGTAATTACTTCTATGTAAGTGAAATGCTTCTTTTAGTCAATTCTTGTATTTTTTATGCACCCTATGAGGCTGTCTGTCAGCTATTATTAACATCTACACTAAAGGTTTTGTATGTCTTAGTTTTGAAGTTTTATAATTTACAGACCTTTGACATTTATTTCTCCAGAATGGACTATAAGCAAATAAAATGGGCAGTACAGTTTAATGCAGTACAGTTATGCTCAGTATAAATGTCTTTCGGTTAATATGCTAACAAGCACTCCATGCAGTCTTAGAACATTGACAGAGATAAGAAACTTGTATCCATAGCAGCAATTCACAGTAACCAGTCTCTCTTTCTACTTACTGTGTATTGTAAGGAAACCACATAAAATGTTCTGCTCAGCAGGGAGGAAAGAAACTAGTATCCCACTTGCTGTTTTTATTAATAGAAAAGTAGAGCGATTAACGATTAGAGAACAAAATGTATTATATTTTGTGGGAACAATGATGCTATCAGTAAGAGCAACACAAAGGGCATCTGCAGAAGAAACAAATCCATGTTAAACAGTGTTGGGGATTATGGCATTTGGATAAAAATCAAGACTGAATTCCTAATAGTTTTCAAATCTGTTTATGTTTTTCAGTTTTCTAACTTCTATGTAAGTGTCTTGAGGTATAAAGAACACCTTTTACCACCTCTGAAACCAAACTCTAACGTTTTTAGTGATACTTATTCCCTCTTTAAAAAAGTAGGTTTACTTTGCAAAGTCACAAGTTCAAATGATCTTATTCAGCTTGACACTTTACTTGCCTGGTCGGTCCTAGAAGCATATTTCATTACTATATTGTTAATCTGTCTCTTGGTTTTGTCTTTTCATTGCTTCTTTCAATTAGAGAGTTCTATGATTATTTCTGCAATGGCAGACCAAACACACAAAAACCTCAGACTCTTAGAGAAGCAGAAGATATGCCAAGACAGTAACTTTTAGTGCAAGGACCCATGTTGTAAATTTAGTCTTTTAAGTTGGACTCATGAAGATAGGCCAGTGCTCCCTTATTCTTTAACCTAAACTGGAGACTGGGATGTGAATCACCTTCTGAAAAGATGCTTTCAAATATCCATCTAGAGAGAGGGAGTGTCTTCTTTTCTCATTGTTTGCAAGGGAATTTTCTCATTTATTTGTGCAAGGCACAAAGGCTAACAGAGAAAATAAGATGGAGACTGATGATTTAGAAGTTATTTGTCCTCTAGTCCTTTACTACCACTGCTGCTCATGTTTTTTGTACTAAAGGCCATTAACTAAAATACATAGGAGATTGGGTGCCACCATACCCCAAGCCTCTTCTCCCAGAAAGACTACTCATCCACAAGCAGCACTTTGGTTCCTATTTAGTGAGTCTCCCTTTTAAATTTTCTGGGTTCTTTTGCACTCAGGATCACCATGTCCTTGAGCAATAACATCTGCAGTTGGTTAGAACAGGTCACAAAGTTTAGAGCAGGTACTAGCTTGACACGTTTGCTTCCTTTCCTAGAAACCTTTGGCTTTGGAGTCTCCAAAGCATGGTAAGACATCAGGGATACCTGTTCACTGTACTGATCTGGTGCACACTTAAAAGACTAGTGTAAATTCTAGCAGACTGGGAATTGGTGGTATTATTCCAACTGAAAAGATAAAGTAGTGTCAGTAAGTTTACAATGGAACAGACATATCTTTGTTGTAATATTCTCTGGGAAAGCACTTCAAAGAGCTGATTCCTGGAAGAAGAGCATGAAGTCACAAGCGATAAATCCAGCTAATGTTTATAAAATATGCAGAGTTTTGAAACTACTGAATAAAATATGCTCACAGAAAAACAGACAGAAAGAAGACCTTTTGTTCTTGGACTTACAGTTTGTTTGTCAGTCCAAATGATATGTGGGGTGAGGGATACTCCCACTGTACCAAAGGCGGGAGGCAAACTTCATTAGTCTAGGAGTGGGCTGTCCAAAGTCATGTCTAGATTATAGATCAAGGAGAAGATGAAAAAATGAGTAACTGGAATTTTTTTCGAGGCCCATAGCTCTTCTCACTCATCCTTAGTAGCTCATTATACACCAGGTCCTTTCTGAAGATGCATATATTTCTAAAGGTTTTCCATTAATGAAAGTTCAGAGCAAAATTTTACCCGTTGTGTCCAGCTGGGAATGAGACGTCACTCTCTGCCCGTTTGCAATTGCAGACTGAGACATGGCAGGTCCAAAAGGAGTAAGAGATCACCAAGAGGGGCTGTCCAGTGAGCCAAGGCTTACTGTAGACCAGAGGATTGACAAAATAGATTTTTCTCCATTTTGTCCATTTCATCCAAAATAGTCCTATACTGGATTTATGGGACCAAAACACTGTGGCCGTAACTGTAAGATACTGGACATGGGAATCCTTTTCATTGCAGTCTCTCATAGGCATCTTCTTTCTGAAGATCTTTTATCTGTTGCGGGCTCTGTGGCTGTCTAGGCAGCAGTCAGCTTTCAAATTCACTGGTACACTGTGTTGTTTTGGTGGTTTTTTGGTTGGTTGGTTTGGTTTTGTTGTTCATTTGTTTTGGTTTTTTAACTATAAATATCTTTATGCTTCTTAATAACCTGAAAATAAATAATTGAGTTTGGTCACAACAGGGCAAGTCATGTCTGCTGGTGAGAAGCTGTGGTTTCTCAGGAGCTTTCCTGATCAAGACATTTGTCAAGAGCTCTGATACTGTGACCCTGGAGAGGTATGTTATCAGATGCCAGCAGATGAATGGGACCCCAGAGAAAAAACCCCTTCCAAATACATGGGTACCACTAGTGACAGGAAGAGACCAAATCTTGTCACCTCTATTCCTCAGAACACCCAAGAGTCAACTCATATGCTCTACTTAAATCAGGACACCTTGCCCTTAGCAAAGATGTTGTAACCTGTACCCTATAGTGACAGAGTCTGTTATCCATCAAGACCACACAGATTTCCGTGCACTGAAGTAAAGTATCAGTATCTCAAATATAATTTCCATAAGCAGCTACAGAAATACCATCCTTTAGGCTCCTGATGCAGAATGCTGTTCTAGTTTTATTTTTATATGTATATATATTAATGTATATTCACAATATACCCACAAACTCTCCCTTTAACACAGAAAAACACCACCTACATGCAACAGATGGTCTCTTAATTCCTTTTTGTTTAGTAAAATATCTATTTGAATAAATATTAAAGCCTCTTGAGTCATAATTTCTTCAAGATAAAAAACCAGGTTGCAGCATAATCTCAATTAATTGAAATAATAAAATAATGCAGCATCTTTAATAGCAGGAAAATAATTGAACCGAGTAATCACTTGTAATCAAATGAAGGGCCTTGTAGGAGATTTTATCTTGGAAATAACTTTTACATAGAAAAGAGATAGAGTAAGTCAAGAAATCAAAAGAAAGAGAAACTCAGTACACAGCTCACTATTCAAGAATACTTTCCACAGTAATCAGTAATAAATGTTTCTCCAGCGATATCTATCTCTGCAGGAGGGAAAAACATCTAATACATGCTGCTGTACAGAAAGTTAATGAGTAGTGAATTCACTGAGTAGAGAACATGCCATATATAAAAATGAATCAACACATAGATACATCAGCCCTATGATACCGGCATTAGCATAAATATGCAAGAAAAGAAAGAGAATTTCTTTGTGATATCCATGCTGAACTTTAAAATAAAAAAGACATCCCAGAAAGATTAGAAAATTTGTTCTGCCTTGTCATGTTTAATCTTAATTTGTCCTACTTAATTTGACTGCTTTTGTAAATGGATCATAGAATCATGGAACCCCAAACCTTTTGTGAGAAAAGTCAGTTGACTTGCAACACATGTCCTCAAGGATCAGCTGAAGCTAAACCATTACTTTAACACTGTTGCGGCATGCAGACTGAAGGGCATCTCCTGTCAGGCCTTGCTAAATGATTTCTGAATCATATTGCCTCTTTGTACTAAAATCTTCCATTAGCAGAAATTCATAGAGTCACTGGGCACCATGCCTAGCAGCCTTTTTCTTTTAATTCTGAAGTGTTCAGTATCTTCAATATCTTTCAGGCAATTAGTGCCCTGATAAACTATTGTCTGCTATAATGAAGATAGAAGTTTACATTCAGAAATGACTGCCATTAAATTACATTTAGGGAGTCCAGCGTACAGTTCATTTATACTTCATCCTGAATTTTTATAGAAATACCGTGTGGCAACTGCAATAAGAGGAGATGGAAACCCTTTCTTAAATCATGCCATATGGTAATCCCATAATATTTCCCAGGACATCATAGTTCCACTCACCATTTAAAACCTCAATAGCAGAGGGAAAAGGGGAACAAATGATACCATCTTACACTTCTTACTGCTTAATTACATTCACTGACATTTACATGGCAATACTTTTCATATATTTCACTTTCCCAACTACAGGACTGTTTGAGAAAATCACTTAAATCGTCATTATTGCCATTCGAAAAGAAAGCATTTAAAATGTCATTGCACCGCTTACCCCATAAATAAAGCACTCAAAACCAGAGTACAGTTCTATAAGGGCCAAGCAGTATTTTGCAGGTAGTATGCTTTTCTGACAATAAAGTTTAAAAGGACAGGCCTATTACAGTCAGAGATATCCTCATGTTTTATAGGAAATGTTCTGTGTCACTGCCATAGCTGCCATGGCTATTCTCTTATTTAAACTAAACTAGTCAGTGCCTTCTTAATGACTCTTCTCCATTATACTTTACAGCTTACTCTCGGATGTAACAAACATGTCATATAACTCCAAGAGCACTTGAAGAAATACTACACTTCCCGTGCAGCTTTCCAGAGTACACAGCTCTGTAGCCACGAGATGGGGACACATTTTGTCTTTTCGCTTGCTTCACTTAGTTTTGAGGATTTCCCTTCAGTCAGAGCTCAGCTAGTCAGTGCCACCAACACACCCTCTGGCTTCTCCTCTGCACTGAAGATGCTCCATGCATTTTCTGTCTCGTGGTCCTGTAGAGATTATAAACACTGATTATCAAGTCAACAGATTATGCTATGAAAAATTGCTCCATTGAGTAGCATTTACTTTCATTTCAAGTAATACTAAATACTAATTTCTGCACTGTGCAATTCCTCTCTTTTTCTGTCATACACTTATTTAAAGAGGTGATAGAAGAAATAATACTCATCTTGGGGGATGACAGCTTCCAACATTTTTCATAGCTGATGGTAGAAAGTAACATAAAATTTACATTTGTGTATTTTGCCTACCAGAGAGTGCGCAAAGACACATCTGCATTGCTGGGGAGAGCAGAGTTGATTTCAGCCACTGACTGCCCATGCTGCTGCTACCTCTGACACAGGGTCTGCTCTGGGATTGCCAAGATCTGTGTCACTCTCTGCGGTCTGGTAAACTCAGCTGTGAGCATTTCCTCCCAGTTCTGAGTGCAAAAGCCCCAGCCCAACCTGATGAATTTAGCACATGCAGAGGTATCCTTGTGAATGCCCTGAGTCTCAGACTAAATCTGAACCTGAATGCATTTGCATACTAATGGTGTGAATGGTAAAGGAAGCTGGGCTTTAGCCCAGGTCTGGACATCCATTGAAACAATGGTGTAAGTATATTGGAGAGGAAAAGGAGCAGAGAGTCTGGTCTGAGTAAGTCTGAACATGATATCAACAAGATTAGCTCCGTGTGGAATGAGAAAGCATTAAAGAAATCTTTTCCAGCCATGGAGTTACCCTCATAAGTTTTAAATTTTGTTTCCCCTTCATCTACTGAGGTGATAATTACTTGGAACAAGCTAGCAGAATTTGAGCACTGATTTTTTATGTAGTGCTCCTTTCTCAGGAACATAGCTGTATCCATCCTAACAACACACTCCAGTGCCATTAAGGACAACTGGTTCATGAAGAAATGACTGCTCTGCCTAGTAGCAAATCTTCCATTTCCTTTGTTATCCAGACATTGCGGCCAAGGAGTGAGTGTTCAGCCATGGACACACAGTGCAGGCCTGCAGGAAGGGGAAGATGCATAATTTATGCTGCGAGCCAGCACAGTGTCTCACACACTTTAAAACTAGCACTTCCTATTTCGTAACTTTGGCCAATTCCACAGCTGGAGGGGGCTTCTGACCTATTGCACATAAGGCTCCTTTGCATATTTCAAAGTCTCAATTCTACAGCAGAATTTCTTAACTTAAAAGGAAAGGAAAATTTCCTTCACGCTTTCAGCAATCTCAAGCTAAATGTCTTTCTTGGCAGGCAGCTGCAGAGAATGAGTGCTGGCCCAGAAAGAGAAGGATGTACATCTTGTTTCAGGTACAAATTCCAGTCGGAGAAAATGTGTCCTCATCCTCAGTGGCAATTAATCTTTGGGAGGACATAAGCATTTGATTTTCCCCATTGCTTTGTTACACCAGGTGTCATTGCAGCCCCAGCTACGATACATGTGACTCTTCTTTGATGCCCAGTGAAGCTAATACAGATGTGAGCCTGATGACCCAGCAAAAGACATTCAGGTTTTAAAATGCAGACAGGTTGCATTTCAGTCTGTCTTTGCAAGGCTATGATACCTAAAAGATGCTGTCAGTACTTAGGGCAGAAAATAAATCAGGATTAAATGGTAGCCAGCATAACTGAAAGACTGATCCTTTTTCCTCAGCAGGAGCAAATTGACACCACCAAAATTGACGCCGTGGAAGTTTCTTGCTGGATGGGAACAGTAAGAGGACAGAGAAAACCCAAGATAATTATTGTATGAATCATCTTTTAAATAATAATGTATAATAAGTGGTGCTGTATAACTGGCAGTGGGTCAGCCCGTGCCAGACTTGCTTTGTTCTGTATTCAGTGAGAATTGTGATAGGAATAGTTAATGGCATTTAAATATAATTTTATTTTCGGTGCAAGTCATTCTACATTTTCCCCCTTCACACAGATTGATTTATTTAATGGAGAGTTGTTGTTGCAGTACGGCATTTTGCTCTGGACATTTCACTTAATGTTCTAGACAAATGAGAAACTGTTTAGAGCAGAGAAATAAGGTAGCAAACACTTTAAAAACCCTCAGCCTCAAAGAAAAAGTTGAAAGAATTATCTTTATTCATTCTAGAATAGAGGTGTGTCTCAGAAACACGATAACAGTCTTCATACACATGAAAGGATTGTTACAGGGTAAAATAATCCATGTTTTTCCATTTCCACCAATAAAAAAAATGAGATGAAATCAACTACATTTTCGGTCAGAGGAGTTTGAGTTAGGAAAGTATGTGTGTTATAGGAACTGAAAAATCCTACAGTAGATCACCAAGAGAGATGAAAGAATCTCCAACACATAAATATAGATTAAGATTTATATTTTGGATTATACACTGTGTGTGGAAGACTTAGACATACATCTACTAAAGATGGGCTGCTCTTACAGATGCAGAATGTGGTAATTAAATGGCAGGCCTTTCCCAGTCCTCCTTCCCATAGTTTATTTGAATTTACAACAGGGAATCTCAGAAGAGAATCCAGCCCACTCAGCAATTAACAAGGCACGTAAATCACAATAAATCTTCTAAAGAAGGTTTCTAGCTTTCACTCCCTATCAATGTCTAGACAGATGCTGAGTGACCAAGATATTGGCCTGCTATGTTTTTTAAGCAACATAAAGACAAGAAAATATTGTCTATGCTGCACCTCCCATAACATTTACTCTAAGCTAATTACTCTAATAAGTGCTGATGAAAAGGTCAAGAAGGGCAGGCTGCATTTCCAAAGCTGAAGGGACTGACTCATCCTTTGGTTTCCCAGCTACCAACCGGGACAGCAATGGGCGCATTGTAGAGTAGAAAACTATCCCTCGAGTAACACCTTCTTTCTAAATTGTGCCAGCTTATCTCAGAAAGTTCACTGCTGAACTAGATGGGAATTTTTACACTAGCTTCAACAGAATGAAGGTTTTCCTTTCATAGCTGAGTTGGATACCTTCCAGAATGGAGGATGTTCAGCTGTGAACTGTATGCACTAACTTCATCGCTTTCAGCTGTGGGAACAAAACCTTGTTTTAAACTAAATGAATAATCTGAATCTCTGGAGTTTGTAATAGCTCATGGGACCACACATGACAGCTGTGAAGTACTTTCAGTGCTTGAGATAGGAATACTGGGCCTGTGCACTGTACCAACAGGTACTTGATTTGAATGTAGCTGAGCTGCCAACTTTTGTAGACAGTGGCTGCATTTGGAATAACTTCAGAAAGTCAGAGGGAGTTAAAAATCCCTGGATATCATCCTTAGCTCCCTTACTGGCCCCTTCACAATCATTAAAATTATGCAGCAGGTCCACACAGGTTTATATACTTCTCATAGCCCCTCTCATTTCCTATTACCTGCATCTCTCCACTGCAGGATCGTCTATACCAAATGACCCAAACTGGGTCTCATCCACACCTACATAGAGCAAAGATGCATCTGTTAAAATGGAAACATGATATAACACGCCCACCCACCACCAGAACAGATCTGTCTTTGTTACATACATGAACTAATGATTCATGCATGAGGCAATGGTAGTTCCCTTCATCAGATATAAACTTTTATAAGTTTTTTGATTGATCCTCAATACAAAACATGCTGCCTGACACTAAGTCTGCCACTGGCCTTTAATTCTTTACCAGGTTATCTTTACAGGGTTTCACCCAGCATCTTTCTTCTTACTAATTCCATATGTCCCAGAACTTGAAAATAAGAGTGATTCCCAAAATGTGCAGCTTAATCAAACTGCTTTTGCAACTGGAGAAATGCAATGGCATTCACCTCACTGACTTTCTCACGTTCTTAAACCTTCCTAAGGATCTGGCACCAGAAGACATGTATTCCTTTCAGTTGCATTCAGACAATCAGTAACTTCTGTCAGATGCTGTAAGTACTTACAAGTTTTCTTCTAGAGTCCTCCCCAGCATGGCATAAAAATGAATATTTAAAAATATTATTTCTTACTCTAAGACCCCCCAAAGGTGCTGTGAGGTGCTCAGAAGGCACACTAACATTGTATTTTGCTTTGAACATTCTCAGGAATATTTTACTGACTCATTTTCACATTTAAGCCTTCTATGGTCTATACCTATCCTAACCATAATCTCTTATACACTGTCTGAGCTCTTAACTTCTGTCTAAACTGGAATGTCTTCATTCAGTGATGTAAACATTAATCACTCTAAGTTTCCTTTTCCATTACTTACCATTGTGTATTAAGATGTTCACAATCATTGCATTATTCTCTTGAACAGCTCTCCTTAAAATCTACTTCCACTATGATTACTACTGACAATTTAACAAGAGTTATATAGATGGAGTCACCATTTGTTACTTACAAATTGCTCTTGTAATAATTCAAAGTACAGACATTGTTTATGAGGTATGAGATGCTATTTTTATGATCAAATATAATAATTCTTCAAAGGTCAATTTGGCAGAGTACTGTCTTGATTATGGAAATCACTAAAAAGAAATACATAAACTCAAGCAAAGCAAGTTAAGATAAAACTGTAAACAGCAGTTTAATGGATAAAAATAACCATCCAGGCTCTAATAGATATGCCAATGGTAAAAAAAGGAGGAGAAGCAGAAACTGAGACACATTAATGTGGCTGTTGATACTGGTTAGTACTGCTGTTGATGCTGGTTAGCAACAATGGATGTAAGAAACCTTAATAAAGGTATTTTGAAAATAGCCAGACACAACAGAATACGATGGAAAGGATTTTTCATTTTAAAATTTCATTTTTCATTTAAAAGTGGTTACAGCACTTCTGAATAACAAAAGAATGGGGGGGGGGGGGGGAGAGGAAGAAAGAAAGAAGGCCTAAAGACTTATCTTGCAGGACACATACGAGGTCACCTGGTTCTTAATTGAAAACTGAGAAGCCCAGAAAAGATGCAAACTCACATAACAAAATTTAAGCTAGCCTTCCCACCACTTTGCTGCAACAAGAAAAAAAGAATTGAATCTCTAAAAGGAGAAGTTACTGAATTTGGACACCCCACTGTTTCAATTTCTCTGCTTGACCTTACTGTGTTTTCCTCTGGGATGTCCTGTAATCATTAGAAACTGAGCTACTGCTCGATACTGCTCCATCTCCATAGAGCTGCTGAGCCAGCACTTGCTTTTTGCTTATCCTAACTGCAAAGTGAAATGAGTTAGCTTAAACCACCTGACTTCTCTCAGCACCTTTGGGACAGTCAAAAAGTCACTAAATAGCTACAGAAGCTGAAATTTGCTTTGCTGCTTGCAGCTGGGGGTGGAATGTGAATAGCTCCTCTGACGAAAGGACTATCCACATACTCAGCATTCATGACCTCTCATACTTGTTTAAAAAGAGGTCCATGCTTGGGCTATTTTTCATATGTGAGTTCCTTTGTTTCTAACCCTGAGTACTGTCCATCTGTGAGAGCTGAGCGGTACTGCTTCTTCTGGGAACAGTCCACAGAAACCACCACCATGGCTATCAGCAGTAATATAATGAGAGGAAGCTTATCAGAAGACTTTAGCACGGGCAAAATTATACATAATTAAGTGGTCTGTTCTGTCATTCTGAAACACAAACAGTTTTGCACCAAGACTGTGATCTCCATGCAGAGTATATGCTGGCTCATATTCAGGCCCCTCTCTGGCACAGGTCTGATAGCTTGAGGCAGGGAAATGCAGCTGGAATTGGAGGCTGGAGCTTTCAGGGATTTCTTCTCTATATGTAGGATGGGTATGACCAGTGACCAATGTACAAAAGCAGCTATAGGCTCTTGAACAGAAAGATACACCAAAGCCGCTTGGAGAACAAGCAATGATTCAGCCATGCACTGCAGCACATACTTGCTTTCAGGTGAAAGCTTATATCCATCCTTAGCCAAGAAAGTTTAAGTTTATCAAGGGTTTGGTAAATCTTTATATGAAACAATGTCAAAGAGATCCACATTGTCTCAGAAGGATTTGGAGAAAAATGTGTTCTCCCTGTCTGCTACCCTAAAAAAATTTTGTGCACACTAATGACCTGCACTTTAAAAAGTGATTGAAAGGCACAGGCACAAGGCACAGGGAAATCCTAGTCAGGCATTGATTGTGAGAAGCTAATGCTAATGAGCAGACATTCAGGCTTTAGCTATTTTCAAATTTTAACAATAATCCATAATTGTTACTAACCACACACCAAGAAAAACACAAACCATCCAATCAAAAAACCCCAACCAAACAAACAAAAAAACCCACCAAAAACCAAAAAACCCCAACCAACGACAAAAAAACCACTCACACACACAAAAAAACCACCAAAAAAAACCCCAAACAAAAAACCAATAGAAAAACAAACCCAACAACAAATGGAGCTTAACTTCATTCCCTGACTCTATGATGATTTCACCCTTAATAGCCAGCTACCCAGTTCTGGGAGTCTGTGGTCTGGAGACGTAAGACAGACAGGAGTTCAGACACCAGCAAGAAGCAGGAGCACCATCATGTGCTCTTCATAGCAAGTGTTAAAAGACATTTAAAAGGATACTTCATTCCAGCTTGTACTGCTGGGTGGTGAAAAGCACTGAGGTGAAAAGGAGTGGGATGTCCTATGAGTTATTTTTTGCGGAGGGAAGAATTTCAGCACTCAGCAGCATATCATGCAGCAGTTCTGTGTGATAGGTGGGTGAGCACTACTGTGGCCAAGAGGCATGGTGGTGACATTTTGTTTATGACTTCAGTCTATCAGTAAGTGCTGTTCCCAGAGACCAGCAAATGGCACAGTGGCTGGCAGCAAATTGTGTATATACAAGCAGAAGTTACTCATGCCACTTAACCCCACTTACCCAAAGGAAGAAGTGTTTCTGAGTTTCAATGGGTCTGAACTCAGAGCCACACATGAGTAGCCGAGATGACCAGGATTTGA
This sequence comes from Ceryle rudis, assembly GCA_033439905.1. Taxonomy (NCBI): domain Eukaryota; kingdom Metazoa; phylum Chordata; class Aves; order Coraciiformes; family Cerylidae; genus Ceryle; species Ceryle rudis. The sequence goes on from JAAGNO010002266.1 coordinate 86,544, forward strand.
ATGTGAGAAGTGAGATTAGTTGAGTTCAGCCACCACACTCTAAAAGTGACCTCCTTTCCTGTGCTCAGCTACAGACTTGGTCCCCCATGATCTGTCACCAAGTCAGGTCCTGCCTCTCACCATCCTCTGTCCTTTGGGCAGAAGTTTCAGAGAAAGAAATCAAATCACAAGACCACTGATGGAAATCTCACATGATGCTGATGTAAATCTCTGGAATTGACTTCAAATTGTACCTATGGATTTCATAGGTCCTTCCAACGCTGCTTACCATCACCTGGTTTGCTGCATATGTAGCAAAACTGGAAAAAACCCACAACCTTCCTTTTTGGCCATCTCTGCCCAAAATGAATAGCAGAATAGCCTTCTCCTGGGTGTACAAAGACAAGCTGCAGCCTCAGCACAGTGCCAACCCCTGGGGGCCAGGAGCCTTGGGCGGCTCTCCTCATTGCTCATTGCAAAAGGAACCTTTCATCTCTCAAATCCAACAGAGACAACAGACACTTTGAAAGGATCATAAGCAAAAAGGGACTATTTCTTTTTTAGACAATCCAAGTATAACTGCTACTGCCTTTCACCCTCCAGACCCAGCTGGAAATCTGCACATAGCTGTAAATAATGCCTTTGCTGCTGGAGACAGTGCTGGAGGAGTCACCATCATTCAGGCAGAATTCACAGGAGCCTGGCAGCAGTCCACAATCTTCATCTGGGACTAACAGCTCACATGGACTGAGAACAAGGCAGTCTTCCAGCTTAGACCTGGTAGTGTTTGCATGAACACTTTTATTTTTAGAAACAGCCCTAAAGAGACTGTTTTGTTATTAAAAATAGATAGATAGATAGATAGATAGATAGATAGATAGATAGATAGAACATTTCAATTTCAATCACATTTGAAACAGCATTTTCCAAACAGCTAAAATTCTCCTCCTAAGTCCTGACCCTTTCCTGTTCTGTTCTGTTCTGGATGGCAGACAAATGGAACCGAGTTTGCTCTATTCAGTTACTTAAAGCACATGCATTATAAGGTGAACAGTAATTTTTAACTTACCAAAATATGGTAACATATATTTTAGAATAATACAACTTATTTAAAATTATTACCATTTATTCATGCTTTTTTCCCCTTATTTATAGTAATGTCTTCAGACAAAGTCCATATAATAGGCATTAACCTCCAGGGCTGGGTTCACCTTGACATACAAGCTCTCCCTTCCAGGTATGATGCTCAGAGGAAAGTCCCATACACCTCAGTCTTTGACATATTAGCACAAAAGGCTGGTGCAAGAATGATGTGGCTCTCCTAAGTGGTACCATAAATCAAATGCTGTTTTTTCACACTTTGGCACTGCATGGGTTTGCAGGAGGGTGAGGGATGTGAGGTGTCCCCCACCAAGCTTTGGGCCAAAGTGGCTGCAGCCACTGGTGTTTTGCTGATTCCAGTGGGCATCTGATCACTGTGATTCCTACTCTTAGCAAACCTACAGCTATAAATTCCTAGTTTCAAATGCCAGATAACTTTCACCATTAGATGGGTGCAGCCAAGACATGACACAGCAGCACTTTAGGTGCAAAAGTAAATTCAATTTAAAGTTTTGAAAGTGACACTTGAAGAGAAACCAAAGGGAGTGAGGTGCATAGATGCAGTAGAAAATACTGTTAGGTGATTCTTGGTGCCTTGACAGGTCTGTATCCTTCTCATGATCTTCTAAGCACCAGTATGGCACTTTTAAAAAGGAAAAAAAACTCACTGAAATGCTTTTGAAACTCCTACCTGCCCACCTCTTGTGGTTACCCACACTCAAAGAAAATGCTTTCTCTGCCCCCCTCCAATTTATCACAAATATTTTCAGTCCCAAGCTCATTAAATGAAAGCTAGTTGTCCTGAATGCTGAGTAATAAACCTGTTCTGCTGGCTCTGTTGTCAGCTGCTGCTCCAGAGTAGCACTCAGCTCCTGCTGAAACACAAATAGGTGGCAATAATCCAACCAAAATCACTGCAGGAGGCACCACAGGAACTGGCAGCCATCCGGTCCCAGAGCACGGCTCCTCTGCCAGCAGGCATCATGGTGGACCTGCCACGCCTTCTCGAAACACCTCCACTTTCGAGCATTTGAAAAACACGTAATAAACATTAATGTGTACTATCAACCAGCTTCCTTCCTCCTCAAAATCAGCCTGCCTAGTATTGAAAATATTTAGAAGTAATTTCATCATAACAAGTTTAATTACTTCGGCCATTTTGGTGTGTCAGTTTCAGCACAACTAATCGCTCTCTGTTATTCTGGTTATTCATATAGTGACATATTCTTACAGTGACATATTTTTGGAGAAAAACGGTTCTCAATCACAGTTTATTAGGTAGGCAAGTGCAATCAAAGAGCATCTGTCATCTGAAAAAATGAAGCACAAAGACTGCCTGGCTGGGAATGCAATGCAAATGAAGCAAGCCACATGTACAAAATACAGGCACTGTCATATCAGCCCATGAAATAGCCCCTCTCCACCTGCCTCTGTTGCTTCTCCTGCAGCAATCAACCTGCAGACACTGGGAGGAGGGAGAGACCCGTGCAAGGGCAGGTTTCCTGCATGCAGCTCTTTCCCTGTGTGTTCTCTCATGATTGAGCTGTTGCTGGTCCCAGAAGCTAAGGATAGGTTTGCTGTGGGAGCAGATAAGGGATAAAAGGATTGTTTAGCAATCCTGAAGTTAAAAGCAGGTAATGAGAGCACCAGGATATAATAGACCTGATGCATTGAATAGATTATATCTGTTTCTTTGCTGAACTCTTCCTCCTGACATTGCAAGTGCGTGCAGGGATGCACTGCTCTTCAGCTTCCTCTGAGCTGCCTCTCTTTGTCCCTTGTCTCCTTTCCAGGCACTCACTGGGCACAGGCTCTGCCTTTCATACCTTTGTAATGGCTGAGCCCGAGAAACTGCCTTCCACCCATGAGGACAGACACACCACGTTATGCACTCTGCCCACTATTCCAGCTTTCTCCACACTGCATTCCTACCACTCATCTTTCCAGAAATCTTAATAGCTGGGATATACAAGCACAAACTATTTTTTATGAAGGGTTGCTAATTAGGATTTCTTCACTCTTAATATCACAAGAAATTGGATTCAAGCACACACCCATGTGACAGTGTTGATTTTAATTTCTTTAGTGCCTGTCAGGACACAGGTTTTCCTGTGAAGTTTCATGTTCCCCCCCATTGAACTTGTTCTTTATGTTTTTTATGGGAATATTTATCTTCTTTAACTCACGTCAGCATTCTTTGACTTCTGTCACCAAGAAGTGTCCACCTCCTTGTAAAGACTACGAATTTACTCTTCGATTGTGGCTTTTCCTCTCTCTCACAGATAGATAGTTGAAGTGATTACCTCAGTTTGGCTGCTTTCTTTGCCCAAATAAACCTGGTCAAGTAAAATTAAATTAAAATGTCTGACTCACTCACCCCTGAGAATCCTTCAGGGATACAGAAGAAAGGATGGCAAGGGAATAGGGCTGTAGTTAGTACAAAAGGTATTTCCAGCCCTCCTCAGAAAGAGCACTACCTCGGAAAGCCTCACATCCTTTCCAGCAGCACAGACCAGAGCTAGCATGGTCCCTCACCCAAGGATGCCCAGCAGGGTAATGTAATACCAGAGGGTACTTCTATGCACAGCGGAAAAAGGTCAGTAAGATCTACATTACTGATAAGCCATTGGATTGCAGCACTTCATTATATTTTTACAGGTATCCCAATGCTTTTGATCTTTTATTAGTATTTTAATAAGTGGAAATTATGCAAACACAGGCAAATTCACAGGTGTTAGGCAGGACTTCATCTGCACTCTTTGGTAGAACTAGCCCTTAACCCTGGTATCTATGTAATATCTGTAATGCACGCATCTCCTGAGGCGGTAACACTGAGCTGGCAACAGCCGATCTTTTGCTTGAGGTACCTATTGCTTACTACTGCCGTTCAAGCTCAAAGTATGACAGCAGGAGCTTTCCTGTGGTAGAGCAGCAGCCCATGTCAGCCTTCACGCAGTGCAGGTGTACATTGTGAACTTCAACTAAAAGTCACGTTCAAGCCTTGTTCTGTGGCCCAGATGCCAAAGGCTACCGCCACTGCTAACTCATAGCTGAAGTTACAGGTGTAAGGCACAGCTAAATCACAGCAGATCAGAGATGTGGTGTAGCTTTCACTCCAGAGCCAGGTGCTTATGAGCTGGTGTGATATTGGTATCCTCAGTTAGATATCTGTATCCTCAGGGCAAAGCAAAATGGTACTTAGGGCCCAAAAAGGTCAGCAGAGACTATATGATATCACACCCCAGGTGGGATGAAGGTGGAATTAATTCCAAATGGTTTTTTCTTCTAACATTTAGTAGAACTGGCTCTCTTGTTCCAAATTTATTGCAAAGGAAATCAGCGTCATGGCTAAAACTCAGGCAGGATGGTGGTACACAATGTGGATAAGGCCAAGGGAGTGAAAGGTGGGGGAAGCCAAAAAAGGAGGCAAAACTACGAGTGTGAACAAAGAAAACTTCTGTCCAGTGGAGAGAACAGTAGATACCAACACACAATGATACACCGAGGAAGTAGACAGAAGAGGTGAATCCTGCCAAGCCCAGAGCCCAGCCTCTCAGAGCTCATGTCCTTTCAAGGCCAACAACAACCATAGATTCTGAACTGTCAGTGCCCTGCACCTTATCTTGTCCCTTGCATTCATGCAGAAGTAGAGAAAAAGACACTGGTAGAATTTTATACTTATTTTCTACTTATTTCTAGGTATTTTATACTTATTTTCCACAGGTGCAATACTTAAATTTCTAGTCTACATCGCTGCAACAGCACAGCACTATTGCTCCAACACTATGCTCAGCTATTTTCACTGACTCACAACTGGATGGTCCTCGTGGAAAACTGGATTTAATCAACAGAGATGACTGCACTGTTCTGTTTAAAGTTTTTTAAAGGCAGCTGTTTCCATGGTGTTTAAGCATTAAATACAGTAAATGAGATTCTAGCAGCTCCTTGCAAGGCTGCTGGGCAGTCACTGCAGTTAAGGGTTGAAAACACACAAGGACTTTCATTCAGATGATGCTCAAAACTTTATAAGGCAAATGGAAAACAAATACTAGTAAATCCATAATGCTTCTGAGAATGATCCAGTACTATGGTCTGTTTAGTCTATGTATATGTCAAGACACATTTTACTAGGCTCCAAAACTCTATGTGGACAACTTTTTACATTTGGATATACTCATCTACCTTTAAGCAATATCTTTAAAATATTTCTCCTGTCTTTCCTTCCTTCTGCTGCTGATTTTATTCTATATTAGAAGCATGTTTTAACAAAATGTTGTCATTTTATTGATACTATTGAAAACTGATACATGTGCTATAATGCAAACAGCCAATGCAACAATCACTGTGCTTTTGGCTACATTTTAAAGGCATCACAATTATTAAGAAGGCCATTATGGATATTCAAATTCTTAAAATGTATTGATTTAATGCACCTATCAACATTACAAATGTAGTTTGCAGCAAACTACTCATAATATATGAATGATAAGCCATAAATAATAACCATGGCTGTAAATTAAATTACTTGATTATGCTGCAAAGATACACTCTAATTTGGAACAGAAAATTACTTTGAAGTGATTTCAGCAGTTGATAATGATTTTCGAGTGGCAGAGGTTTATGAACCATAATCTTGAAGTTAAGCGTCAAGCTTTCTGATGGATTTTGCCCAGTAACCCGGTTTGTTGGGTATTGCTAAAGGCAATGGGTATGATAGACTGACAAAATAATGAGTTCAGACATTTGTTAACCAAAGTATGGAAGCGCTTCAAACCAAAGAGATGAATGCTTTTCTGATAGAAAGTGAACAACCTTGGGATGGCTATCAGTGAGAGCTAAGCTTTTAGAAGGGCCTTAATTTTGAGTGACAACAGAGATCTATTGTTTCTAAAGGAGTTACAGATATCTTGGAATTTTTGAATATGCACAAAGAATTAATGGCATTATAAAAAACCCCAACAACCTATAGCAGAATATGAGGCTCTGAAATACAAGCTGAGAAGAAATGCAGTGCTTAAGCACTACTCCCATCATGTCTTTGCTCTCCCATCATTGCTGGTAGAGTAGATTAGATTCTGGATGAATTTCGATAAATAGAATAACCCAAAATAACTTACCAAACATAGATTTCTGTACCCAAAAGCTGCTTTGATAGTTTGCATGTACCTAAATGGAAACAGATGAGGTTGTGGGAAAGTACTGGAGAGCTTGTGTTCAAGGAGCAGTGAGCTTGCCTTAACATCAGAGGATAAAGCATTCTGACTGTTGAGGTACATGGTAACTTCTCAAGGCTTACCTGGAGCTCAGGGAAGTGATAACACTGCTGGGTACCTGTGAGGAAACGCCTTCTCATATCTTCTGGGCACTAAGGACTCCCTGGATATTTGCTGGGGCATGTAGATCCCTTGGGGATTGTTACACAGTGTGATAATGATTTTTCTAAGTTGTGATCTCATTTAGAGTCACCATTAGCACACACTAGGCAAGAGCAAGCCAGCCATGATTCGTCTGGGCTGTATGAGCTATCAGATTTCTTGTTACAAAGTGACAACAACGAGACACTAATAAAGAAAATATAAAAACAATCCTACTTTGTCTGAGAACTGCGGGTACTTCTAGTTGTTTGGTGCATTTATTTTTTTCCTAACCCAGTATCTCTAAATGTCCCAGATATTAAAACCAGGGTTTGGGGTCCACCTCCTCCTTCTGAATTCTGCTACTGGATCTATTGTATGCTTGTTTCTCTGAAGCCAATTACTAGGCACTTTGAGTGTGGGCTGGGTTTTTTTCTTCCCCCTTTGCTCTAGTAAATGTAAATGCTGTAGGGTCCTGCATCACAAGGTGCTGAATACAGGTGATGAATACATCCAATAGTATTTCAAGTAAATGGGACTTGTTTGTTTGATCTCTCAGCCTGATACTGTAAGTCATTCAACAGCAAGATTTGGGGTTTTAATTATATTTTGATTTCTCCTCTGCAGGATCTGATTTGGCAACATTGGTTCTACAAAGGAACAAATCAGAAATTTGGAAAGCTTCATCAGTTAACCATTTGGGGGTTCTAGTTTGGGCAGTTGAGAGTATATGGGCAAGATGAAGAAACATCTGGTATGAGAGGAGGGAATGTACATCATGAACATATCCTCTCCTGCTTCTTCCTTCTCATCAGCATGTGGGTGAGCTGTCCTTCCTGAGATTCACCTCAAAAATGTAGCAGTATTTCAGGTAGCACTTCCAGAGGAGAGCTTTGACAGATGGCTGAATGGAGGTGCTCAGTCTCAACACCCCCAAGGTACAGTCCACAGGTCACCAGTTGAAGTGTTTTCCAGAGTGATTCTAATGCAAACACCCCAAATCTATGCCCATTTTTTATTCTGCTTCTGTAGACAGCAGCACCACTTCCTTCACTGTCATGGCTCATAGAATCCATGTATTTTCATGCAATCTGTCAGACTGCTGATGGGAGTGAGGAAAATAAATATTTCAAATCCACATTCACACAAAGGAAAACATTTACGAAATGTTTGTACCTACTATCTTGCCTCACCATTTCAGCTCACTTGAATCATGCCACTTTTACTAGAAACTTTTCACGACCATTCTTGGAGATCAGATGTTGAGATCCCCAGGGAGACTGTGTTCTAAGTCTTGCTCAGCTGCTGAAAGATGCAAGTTATAGAAATATTGCAAATGACTCCAATATCAACAGCCAGAGATGCATAAGACTGACATTGCAGATTTTCCTTATGTCAGCTGTCAGCTTTTTAGATGCCCTATGGCCCTTTTGCTATTTATACCTATAGTGCCTGCCCATGGGGACAGTATCAGCTTCAGCACAAGCTGGCTGAAGGGCAAAGCGGTGACCAGTTGCTCCTTTCTGAGGCAGCGTCAATTGTTCTACAGTGCAATATTATATGTTTTATCTCTAGGAACTGTGTTGCAGAGAAACTACTACAACAGTGTTGGAGAAACTTCAGTTTCAGCAGCTTTCTGTGACAAAATTTTTACTGTGGCACTGGTGTCCTGCCTTTTTGTTTGAGAGCGGGAGGTAAATGTTATTGTTATAATGAAACCCTCTAGTCTGTCAGAGTGATGATGGATTAGGGAGAGTAGATTTCAGATCTGTGTTGACATAGATGAAGACTTTATGAAATTTGCAGTGACTAATATTGCCTTAGTCTCTCTTCATTTCATTTGGATCATGTCAATTGTACTGTGCCACAAGAAGCTCTGAGAAATGTCATGGGAGATCATTCTCCTCTCTCTTTGAAATACACTGCCCTAAAGTCCATTATCTTGGGACGTTCCAGGAACCTAAAATCATGCTGAATCCTAAATCTGTCTTGTTTTGCTGTTAAGCATAAGTGACACCTCTTGCCTGGCAGAGACACCAGTAATGCCTAGCCCTGGCCCAGGGTTGAGGTCCCTTGGGTAAGAGCAAGCTTGACTCTTTGAGAGAAGGAAATGGCCACACAACAGGTGGTGCCTATTTTTACAAAGCAGCTTTTTAGTCTAAATCTAAACAGCTTTGTAATCTAAATTAGATCGCCAAATTACTTAACTATAGATATCAAGTGTCTAAGTTTCAGATGCAGAGAAATATATGCATATACAGCTACACTATTTAATTAGCATTTGTATTTAAAATTTCCATCTATTGATATTTCCCCTACTCCTTTCTCACGTCAGTATTTTACTAGTGTATTTGAAAGTGTGGTTTAAAAACAAGGCAACTATACTTTGTCTTTGGTTCTTTCTTAGGAATTGAATGATGTCAATGTTCTTCATGACCTTTTGGCTTCAAAGATCAATACTGATAAATACTGATCAACAAATTGTAGGGTTTTCCTACAAATTCCTACAAAAAAGAGCCAATTTAATCCCATAGCTGTCAGTTGCTAATGTGTTACAGTTTGATTCATTCTGATAGTCTAATTTCCACCTGAAAAGATTCCAAATGGTAACATTATGGATCAAACAAATATTATTTACATTAAAATGATGCCTATGGAGTTCTGATTAAGAAAAGGAGAATTTAATAAAGCCAAAGATAATCTGTTCCTTTATAAATAAAAACAGCTTTTCTCCTGCATTATGCAGAGAACTTATTCTCCCCACAGACTCTACCAAGGTTCCTGCAACTAGCTCTGTCTTGGATATCCGTTTGGCTTTATTTTTGCACTTTGAAATGGAACATCTCTCTGAAGACACTGGAAACTAAACCACTAAAAGGACACACACACTTACTGTTGTCAAAATGATAAATCTGTCTAATGGTCAGTCAAGCTGTCAGCACCTAGGGCGAAGACAGTTCATCCTTTAATAGATGAGGCTTATTAGATACACGTACAACTATGCCAAAGGAGAGTTTGAAGTCACAAGAACCTGGAGTTGCCTGTCCCTGAGGTGTGTGCAGTTTTGGACTCTGTAATTTAGAGTTCGCAACGGCAAAGTTTCCACTGGATCACAGGGCATTTGGTCTTTGCCAGAGGATGGAAACCCCTCCACTCACATCAGAGGTCACTTGTCCTACCCCGGATACAATGTTCCTTCCTGTCTGCTCTGCTTTGGAAATTTTCAATATTTAAATGAAAGCTCCCTTTCTCATTTCTCTGGGGGGATCAAACTGGTCAACTGACCACATCAACAGCCTTATTCTATGCCAAAATATGGATTCCTTATTTTAAAAAGTGATCACTTTAAGAGTAATGACGTATTTAATTACTGACCTTTACTGGAGTCAAGTAGGCTACATCTACATTGTGAAATAGCTGAAGCTCTCAGGCTCTGCCTGAGGCTGATTTCAACACACATCTACTTTCCTTATCTAAACAAATGTCCTTGAGCAAGGTCTGATGCAATTTACTGGTATTCCCAGGTGTGACTATTATAGAAAAGACCTTTGTATTAGAAAGTGAGACAACATTTGATCCTAAATCGTGCTCTAAATGCAACTCATGGCAACATAGAGATGAATGATGACTATTTGGAAGAGTTTCTCTATGATGAGTCATTAATAGTAAGAGATAGTATGGGAAATAATAATTCCTCTATTTGTTTCCCAGCTAAAGTTTCCCTTTTCAGATAATACAAGATCTAGGACATAGTTAATGCACTGAACAGCCAGTAGGCTTAGAAGAGAAATATTTATTTAAACTGTAATTGTTTGGTGGAATATATTGCCACAAAATTTTTGCAGGCCAAAATAAAAATAGTTTTTCAAAGCTATTGGGTGAATTCATGGGGAAAAAAGTTCTCTCTTTCCCTGAAACACTGCTTAAAATCTGCTACCATTTGAGTCAGAAAATTCCTATGCCACATATAGACAGAAGCTTGGGAGACAGACCATACTTGGGAGAAAATTACCATGGCATGCTTCCTGTGCTACTCTGCTTTCTTTCTTCAGCATTTGCAGTTGGCCCATGTGGATGGGATAAGATCGACCTCTTGTCTAAATATGGCTATTTTCATAGACAGATTTTTTAGAAAGACCTTAAACTTCAGGGATCAGCAGAGACACTAAAGAAGTGATTTTTTTTAAGACAAGGATGCAAGGATAGACAAGGTAGTGTATTGTGAAATCTTATCTCGGTAAAATACGAAAAGAATGCAAATTGGAGTTTAAACAAATGAAAATTACTCTTAATGTCTTTGAAGATTGTGGATAGGCAGTTTTCAGTTGTACCTGTACCATGGGCTCCATGCAGCCATGACATAACTAGCAATGTATTTGCTTAATGAATTGACTTTGCTGAATGGACAAAATGCTAAGGAAACTTAGGGGATCTACAGTAACATACTTTCTGTAACATACATCCTGCATTCCAAAACCAACAGCCTCAGTGAAGGAATTTCATTATGCTCAATGTGAATTTCATCATTTTGGATTAATTAATTTTTAAATGAGGCCATCTAACCCTGTCTTATAACGTGACAAATAGCTGGATATCTAAAGTAACCTCAGTAATCATTAGTTTCCTAAATGAAAGTTAGAAGGGCAGTTTTAGATTCATTTTTTTCTTTATCCTACTTTTCTGGTATTAATCAGCCTGTCCTCTGGCTCAACCGCATGGGCATTAAGAATATCATGTTACCATTGCAAAGAAATGCAGCAAACAAAACAAACCAAACAAAAAACCCCCAAAACCCAAAACCAACAAAAAAAACCCCAAACCCAAACTTCTTGTCCATCTACATCATATAAGCTCTGTGAGACAAAGACCGTTTTCTCGGTCACTTATTTCAACAGTGCAAAAGAACTTGACTCCCAAATGGTTGTCAAGAATTATTCTAGATGAGGAAACTTCATTAAATTTTAATCTCAATTCTTTACACTTAAGGTATCTGAAATCTGAAGTACTGACTGCAGTCATGATAATTCACACCTTTATGAAACTTATTTGTAAGGGTACAATGTTTGACTCTGCTATTTAAAAATTATAGCTGATTATCACAGAATCACAGAATGTTAGAGGCTGGAAGGGACCTCCAAAGATCATCAAAATTATGCACTATCCATTCCCTAAACCTTGGAAGAATTTCTCCATGCTTCTAAACAACTCTGTTTTACCCAGCAATCTGTTCTTCTGTCTCCAGGAAGAACCAAGTGGATGAAAAAATGTGGCTTTTAAAATGTGTCATATTAGCTGCTGTGTTATGTCTTCTTTTCTAGAACAGGGATTAAAAACATGGCAGTTCAAGTTAGAGGCAAGTTATGAAATCTCTGATGTGCACCAACTGTAGTCTCGACAAGTTGAAGGGTTTTCCTTGGTCACAAGACAGAAAACATAAAAGCGGAATAACAGTGAAATTATCAGCTGGTGAAGCAGAACTTTTGGCTAAGTGGAAAGATCTCTTAAAGAACACTGTAGCCACCTCAAGCCTTGGCTGAAAAGACTAAGAATATATTCTAACTGCTTTTTATTTATTGTATTAGACCTATTCAGCAGCAACAGATTGTCTGACCTGTGCACGGGATTAATTTCCAATTAAGCTGTTATGTTTCAGACTCCTAAAAGCAAAAACCACTTGACATCTGGGAGAAAGGGCAACAAAATATTACAAAATTTAATGAATCCAATAGAAGTAAGGGTTCAACTAAAGGTGAAAAAGAATCATGTTATAAATGTCAGTGGGTAGTATAGCCTATTACAATATTACTTTACTCCTTCTTTACTATCATTGCTGTTTTCAATTGGGTTGCACCAGTATAAAACTGGAAAACAGAACACTTAAGTCTGCTTTAATTTATGATAGGATATAAATTATTTGGAGCTGAAATTCCATGAAGTGAATGGCAGAATGTCAAAAAGTTTAAACTACATCCATGACAAATACAGATTTTTCTGACTGTGTAGAAGTGTTAGTGATTACATTTGAGTCTGTATTTGACACTATGTCAAAAACTAATATGAAGAAAAAAGCACAGATTTCCTCGTGGTCCAAATCAAGCCCATCAATGATACCAAACTGTCAGACTCTAAACTGCTTCTATAAATCTGGTCTGATGCCCTCATGACAGTATAAGGTCAGTTTGACTCAGGATCACATTGCACTAGGCCACTAAGATTGATTAACCATATTTTATGAAGAAAATGTGGTTTTGAATACAAATGGAAAATGCATGCACAGCACAGCTGAACTAGCATTGTCACAGAGTTCAAGAAGGCACGATTAGACCTGTATTTCATGTGTTCCTTTCATGTCCCAAAAGCAGATTTAATGGAAAACATGACACTCTGAGCTGGCCCTCTTTTGCTGCACCAAGGTCACACCGAATGGCAGCCAGGCAAGAGCAGTGGTGGATGACCTCTGCCCTGACAGGCCAAGGAGAAACAGTGCTCCCACTAACATGGGAAGTTTTAAGAGGGGTGGAAATTGAATCCAGTTCTCATAGACCACTAGACTTCCTTATGCCTCATACTCATGTAAGTATCTTAACAGCACAAGTATGCAATAGTTTTCAGGATTTAGTATAAACCACTGTTGCGTCCAGAAGAGAGAAGGATCTCTAGAGTGTGGAGCTAGCACTGCAGTAAGGAGACAGGGCGGCCGGGTCTTGCCTCTGTTAGCAGCTGGAAATCAATCTCACACACACCTGAATTCAATGCAGGTGCCCTTCAATGAATTCTGAGTATTTTACTGGATTTACAAATTACTTTCTTCAGCACTTACTCAGGGAATTTTTTCCACCTATAACACCTTAAACTACTGAAAATAGATTGAGTGCTTTCACCTCTCTCAGATGACAGTTGTTGGCATCAAGTCACTATTAATGTTGACCATCCAGAAGAAAACAACATAGCTTCTGAAAGCAAGCTGAGAGAAAAGTGTGCTGGGAAGGGCAGCAAGGGGATGATCAGTGCCTGGCTATATATGTATAACTACCTGTATATAAATACAGGAAAAACAAAGACTTGCACTGGTACCAGTGGCTGCACAACATGATAGAAAAAGGCTGAATGAATCATAGTGTTTGTGGGGACATGCTGTGGAAAATACTGCAAGGAGGGAAGGAGGCATCTCCTTCCTCCCAGCCATAGTCAACAGCTATTTGCATAATTTCATTTGCTGACTTCTTTAGAAATAGCTAATGCTGTGCATGGCTGGTAAAAACAAAGTATTTTTACCACTAGGAGTATATGTAACACACCCCCCTTCACGCTAAGCTTTTGCAAAACATACTCAGAAATGCAATTTCAATAACTGATATGACAGTCTTTTGCTTGGCTTGGTTTGTTGGCACTCTATTTCCACCTGTAAAATCCCGTGGGATGCAATCATTACTTTGTCAAGAGAACTTTGCTTTAACAGCTCAATGAACATCAAATGCTGGGAAAGACACAGCAATTGCTGAAGCATCAGATATTGGCAATGTATGTTTGGGCAGAGGTTATGGTTGGTATCTGGAAGGCCTGAGTGACACTGGAAAGATGTCTTCCGTTTCTCTCCACAGCAGCAAGCAGACATTTATTGAATTTCATTACAGTCTAAACAATCACAGAATCACAGAATCACAGAATTACTGAGACTGGAATAGACCTGCAGGATCATCAAGTCCAGCCTATGACCCGACAGCATGACATCAGCTAGACCATGTCACTAAGCGCCACATCCAAGCTTTCCTTAAACACCTCCAGGGATGGCGGCTCCACCACCTCGCTGGGCAGTCCATTCCAGTGTCCAGTCACCCTTTCTGTGACAAAGTGCTTCCTGATATCCAACCTAAACCTCCCCTGGCACAGCTTCAGGCCGTGGTCTCTCATCTTGTCACTAGTTGCCTGGGAGAAGAGCCTGACCCCCACCTGACTACAGCTTCCTTTCAGGTAGTTGTAGAGAGTGATAAGGTCCCCCCTGAGTCTCCTCTTCTCCAAGCTGAACAACCCCAGCTCCCTCAGCCTCTCCTCATAAGATTTTCCCTCCAGTCCCTTTCCCAGCCTCATCACTCTCCTCTGGACCCACTCCAGCACCTCAGTATCCTTCTGGAAGTGAGGGTCCCAGAACTGCACACAGTACTTGAGGTGAGCCCTCACACCAAAATATAGGCTGACAGGTTAATAAAAGCATTTTTAAACAGTGATAAGAAATCAACCATCTGATTCAAGAATTCTGTTCCTCAGTTAACTTATTATTCAGCTACTGAAAACTTCATTTTCCCATCTGTGAGATGACAAAATCCAATGAAAACAATATTAACATTTATGTTCTAAATAGAAAACTTTCAAAACACATTCATAAAGTGGAAAATAAAAGAAGGAAGTTTATCCAAAACTTTCTGGCATTTTGCATATTTAAAATATTTCAGTCTGCTGCCACAATTTGTTGCCTTAACAGCAAGAGATTATATTATATAAAAGTTATTAACGTGGGTGGATACGGATTTAACTTTTCTATCATTTGCACGGTAAGTCTCCATTATACTGGTCAGTTAATTTTAACTACCGTTCATACTGCTAAGAATACGTATACCACAATTGCTCATAGGTGGAAAAAAATATATTTATTTGGGCTATTTTAAATGTTTCATGATGGTAGTGTTTACATTCTATATAAAGATCGTTCAATAGAATGTGTGTGTATATGCACATATCAGCTACTTGTAAAAATGACATGGATATGAAAATGCTTAGCAATTAACAGTGAACTTTTTTCCTTTCATATACAGGGGCTTCGTTTTAATTAATCATGTTGTGTCTTTCTTACGAAATGTGTAAAATCCAATACCTTATGCTAACAGTGTAAACTTGACAATCATTACAAGCAGCTGATGGAAAATATTTTGTTTGAAACAATTTTGTAAGTCCTTACGGAT
>JAAGNO010002266.1:101980-119409 GCA_033439905.1 Ceryle rudis
CAAAAATGGTTATGACCAATGGCTAAGATTCCATGGAGCGTCACTCTAATGGTCTGCATTTAGCCAGTGAGAGAACATGCAAAACAGCAGCAACTTCTACACACTTTTTCCTCAGGTTCTCATAATAGCAACTCTCAGCACAGGATACATTTATATTATTATATTAGTAATGAAGAGAATAATAGAGAAAAAACTCATCTTTTAGGCCCAGTGCAGGAACAGACCCACTCTCAGCTCTCCAGGCAGTACAAGCATAACAGGCCTAAAATGTGCATCTTTGAATTCAAGCATACCTAGCAACAGCAGCTCAAAATCAGCAACAGGTACTTCTGTGTGAAGGTTGACACTAGTTTTTCCTTTTTGCATATTCCAAAAAAATCCCACCACCACTGCACACAGCACGAGGCAGGAAAAACCCAGCCCTTTGTTTATAGTTTCCATGTACAAAAGTGGGTGCCGTAAGAAAATTGACGATGGTAAGGCCTGAAAGTGATGAAATGATAGTAAGAGATTTCTTTCAGAAGATTACTATAATTTCAAAGCTTAATTTTGATCTTAAACTTGGTGGAGGGAGTGGTCGAGTGTGTGTCTCTCTCTTTGAGAGGGAAAGTGTGAGAGTTTTGGGTTTGCTTTTTTACTATGGGTCTCAGAAGCGATGCTCTGCTACCTTACTGTGAAAAGTACCTGCCAATTCTTCTTTATTTGGATTACTAAAGCTATTCTAATTTAACCTGTAGTGTATACTATTACTGTGTAAACTCAACAACAAAGATGAGGAGAATTATTTGTTTTTATGCACATAAAAAAAAAAATCTATAGCTGACCAAAGAACTAGGATAGTGAAAATGGTCTTTGAAATACACATTTCTCCGACAGTTCATGAAGCTCTCTGGATTGCAGCTGCTGGGGAATGTGCAATGGACTACAACAGATTCATTCCTGAAGTGGTGTATGTTGTTTTTATGTAAGGCACTCATTTTTTATTGCTGTGACTTGGCACCATCCTGTGGCCAATTTGAGTTTGCTCAATTTAAGTAACAATCTACACTGAAAAATGTTTGCAGTGAATTAATTAGAATTTACAAATTGTTTCAATTTGTTTTGGTACGTATCTTAAATATACATTCACTAAATTCTGAACACACTGACTGCTAATTATTCTTTTTTCCCTGAACCTGTGATCATTTAATCATGGTTTTCCTCATGATCTTTAAGGATAAGTTGTTAGGCTACAAAAGTTAAAGACATTTTCAGTGCTTGGTCTTGGCTGAAACTTTATCAATAGTGTACAAAAATTAGTATCACATTATAGACAGCTATCCTCTTCCTCACTACAAGCGCTTTGGAAATCATTTGCAGGATTTAGCAGGTCAGTATTTTCTGGTTTACACTGAAAATCCCAAAGGATTTAGAATTTCAGTAAATCTCACAAATACATTGTTTACACAGTTTGATCCAAAGAGGTAGTGTACATATCAGAACACCTTGAGTTAGGTATTCCTTTTGCAAAGTTTCAGGGTCAAAATCAGAAGAAAGGTATCATGCAATATAAATTTGTGTTCTGATAC
The DNA here is from genome assembly GCA_033439905.1 of Ceryle rudis. Taxonomy (NCBI): domain Eukaryota; kingdom Metazoa; phylum Chordata; class Aves; order Coraciiformes; family Cerylidae; genus Ceryle; species Ceryle rudis. Next base: position 103,549 of record JAAGNO010002266.1, read on the forward strand.
GTTTGCATAATGGTTTTGGTAGATACAAGAAAAGTCTTACCAAGTGTTAGTTTATAAAAGGACCAGAGGTAGAAATCTCCATATATTCAGGTTGCTTATACAGAGGCACAACTTTTTGCTCACCAAAGGATTGCTTTCATTTACTTCAGAGTGGAATGATGAGAAACAGCAGTGTCATTTATAGGAATATATTTTCAGTATTTAAATATATATATACACATCTAGAGTACTTTAAATAATGAAATATAGTTCATCATCCTTTTGGGTACGATAATGCCAAATTTGGTTCTGTCATTTTTATGATAAAATACATCATTTCAGCTGAAATACTGTATTGATAGTCTTTAAAATATACACGAGCTATATACAAATACAAAATTACATCACATACCTTTTAATTGCAGTAAAAAATAATCTAAATATTTTGCAATAACTTGTTCGCCCAGACAGGTGTACTGTTTCTAAAAAGACTGTGATAAAATCAAATGTAGTTTTCCAGATTCCTCAGGCTGAGGTAACGCCCACTTCTTCTTTACATACTGAATGTCTATCTGTCCAGATTCTTTGGCTAGTGCAATGCCTAACATGCCATTTGTTTTCTCTGGTTCTCCCAGTAGAGCCATAGTTAGAATACTGAAATCAGAAGAACAGAGGAGTGGTTTTTAACTGAGGCAAAATCATTACAAATTGGTGTTTTCAATTGTGTTTTTAGTAGGTTACTTATAGTTAACTAAATTATTCCTTTTTTTTCTGCTCATCACAGTGTAATATTCCTCACTATTTCAAATCCTAGCATGTTCTTTACAACAGTTGCAATCATTTAATGTAAATATAACAGACAATTCTTCCCGGTTCACAAATTCCATCATCAATTTATAATTACGACTTAAAAAATTATGTCAAGCTTGTAAAAATGAACTGGTTTATGGTGCTTTCCAGTACAGTGTAACAACATTAAAAATTATATTATTTTCTCCCCAAACTAGCAGCACTTTGCTGGAGTTTTCAAGGCTACAAGGAAAATTTTTAATTAGAGGGATATTCACCAGGACTAACTTAAGCCTAGGGAAGACAGAGTCTCCCAGTAGGGCCCCATCAGGGATGAAAAAGAACCGTTCAGAAATGCTAAATCAAAGAGCTTTTCTGCACCAATTTACAGGTTACCCAGGTCTCTACACTGACTACAGGAACAGTATTGTGAGACTACCCTGAATCACGTCAGTCTTGGGGAACACTCACTAGTCAAAAATATTCTTGTTTACTTTATGACAATGAGCAGATTATATTTCTTGATATTGGTAACCATATTATAGATAAACATTTTAACATATTGTCCAACATCTTGCCTATTTTAGGGGTTGATCCTGATCCAGCAAGGCTATCTTTGAACTTAACCAGCCCAGTGATTTTAGTGATATAGCAGCTGCTCCATGTACAGACCTGTGTTCCAACTGATAGAGCAATACCTGATTTTGATTTATACTAACATTACTTCTCTTTTATCAGACTGTATAAAATACTAAGTAAACAGGAATAAATAAAAAATTAGCTGTCTCTTTGTACACCTCTAACAATTTAAAAAATACAATTAGAAAAGGAAGTTGTAATTATCATTCAATGTGAGGCAAGAAACCCCATCCAAACTCTGTTCAAAATGTAGATGAAAATCATATTAGTCTTTTGTTAAAAAGAGAGTAATGTAATGTACTTACTTCTCTGATGGAATAGTCTGCTTTGCCACAGGCAACAAATCGTTTTCCAGAAGATCCCAAATGAAAATATTAGATGATGCATCCAGGACAAAAAACACAGCAGGTCTTGTTATAGCCCACTGGACAGCAATAATTGGCTGGCCATTTGTGCTGTTGTTCCACTGCATGAGGGGATACTCTGATGTCATCTGGTGCAATCTAATGCTTCCATCTGAACAGCCAACCTGTATCGTAGTCAAAAAAAAAATAAATTTCTGGGAACAAAATAAACTAAGCATGGTAAAAACTGCAAATCAATTCCTGAGAGTATCAAGCATATAAATAAAATTAGTTATGTGACTCAAGGGGCATAGATCTCTCATACCTCACTCAATGGACTATCTGGGTTTTAACTTTTATACTAATTTTGAGTTCAAAAGCAGTAACTCTGTACTGAACATACTAGATGAATCTAATCCACTCATCTTGGATTGAAGTCCTAATTTCCTAGTTTAAAAAAAACTTCTCAAGCTATCAGCTTCACTAATACTATGTTCCAGCACAACCTGACAATTGTTTGTAGTGGTGCAAGGTCAGAGCCTGGAGACCAATTCGGACGGCTACTTAGTGACACATGTAATCTATAAAACTAAGAATAGCTTTCAGTAGGACAGGCTGTGCTTAACAGTGTAACGATATTAAACTAATTAATAATGAACAACTAAATCCAAAGACAGATATCGCTGCTTCCAGGTATTTTCTTGTAACCTTTGCTTTGCCTGGTTAACAAGTTAACACTTAAAAAGTTTGCTTTCATTCAGGTACAAAAGAAACTATTATATGAAAACAGAAATTAATTTATTCTTACTACCCTGGTAACCTCTACAACAGGAAGACTTCCTAGAATTTTCAAATTATGATGGCTTTTTACAGTGACTGCAAATCATGCTTACATTTAAAAGGACTCTGCAGATACAAACTTGTAGAAGTCAGTATCACTCTAAAGACATGCGTTTGGGAAAAAGGTAAGTGCATCCACAGCAGTAAAAGAAAGTTCAAACTGCGCAGAGGTGACACAAAATGCATACACTGTAGCCAAACACATTCATTTTATACCTTAGGCAGCCCCCATGAAGTCATGTAAATCACAGCAAATTTAGAAAGAAAGTATTCAAATACAAATACAAATATATGCAAAGATAAGCACAGGGAAAATCCTACTGAAGTTAGATTCAGCTTCCATGGAATAAACTTTCACAAGGGAGACAAATCAGTGGGTGTGTCAATACGAACTGCTACGGGCAGATCTGAACCCACCTGGCCACAGAGTACAATGCCAGGCTCACCCAGAGGTTACACCTGATGTGGAGAGGAGAAGAGAAGAAAGCATGGAACACCCAGAGCTGCCCTGCAGACCTCTATTTCACAGCAATACAGATATTTTGTCTCCAGAATGATTGTCTCACTGAGAGGTATGATAAGAATGAGAAACAGATGAGGCTTTATCAACAGCACATCTGCTTGCAAAGCTGAATTTCAGTAAAAACAAAGAGTAAGTTCCAAGGCAGAAGTGAGGTTGACATTTGTTTCTGTGAGCTAGATGGTCCACCTTTTACATAAGTGAGGTTCAAACACCGGGACATAAGACTGGTTGCCACCCTTCAAGGCAGACTGGAATTAGTGAGGTAAATCAACTATCACATCTAGTTGAATATGTCAAATTAGAAATCCTCCCTCAGTAAGTAATTAAAAAATGAAACTGGTTATCATATCAAATGTTTTCATACCAAAAACAGTGGCTTTCCAAAAGGGAAGAAATCAATTGCGTTGATGCTTATTGATCTCAGTCCACATTCCTGAGGTCTGAACTGCTTTGGAAGAACTTTTAAATCATGTCTTGTACCGTGGCCTACCAGCCCCTACGAACAATATAAAGAAAATTAATTAAACAAAACAAAATAAAATTTGAATTATCAGTATAACAAGAAAAAGTTAAATAATTCACAGAGCTGCTACTTAATAGCTAAAAAATATTAATACTAATCCCAAAATATAAATTTTATATACAATCTACTGGTAAAATTCCAAGTAAATGGGGCAGCTTCCATAACAAAGAATAACAATGAGATGAATTTCAGCACATTACTCACAATGTTCGTTCCAACAATGAAATGATTAGGATTAGATGGCAGAAATTTAATAGTCAGTGTCTGGGGCATTCTCTGGAGCACATCCTTTGGGAAAAGGCTAGGAAAAAAAATAAAGGTAAAAAATGACATAAGTACAGGAAGTTGTGCCCTAAAGCTATGCAAGCACATACAGAAACTCTTGATCTAAACAGTCCATGACTAGCTCTAGGAAGAAGCTATATTAAAAAAAGACCCCAACAACTAACGAAAATATTGTTAAATATCTCTTACATAACAGTAAATTAATAAAGTATAGGAAAAATTAGCTTTGTGAGGTATACATATAAAATCTAAATGCCCGTTTTCTTACCTGTTGTTCAAATCCATAGTAGAGCTATGTACTAACTTCACTTTCCCTCCAGGAATTAAACCTAAAATTATGTGATACAATAATGTAATGTCCTTAAATCAATTTAAATAAAGAAAGTATCAACAAATTAAAACCTAAGCTACTAAGTAAAAGAATAATTATTAATTAAATTGTTTATTACAGCTTTTGATATGTAAGAATCTTTTATCATTTAGAACTGTTTACTTCAGAATTCAAATCTGAAGACTTGTAACCTTTGACAGAAATCAAAGAAAGAGGATAAAGGGAAACACGATTACACGTGTTTGTTTTAGTTTTACAGTATGCATATAACAATCTGTAATACCACTTTATAAAGCCCAATTCTATAAATGGTGAAAATGCACATTTATGATGCTTGGATCTTTAACAATGAATTATGAGAGACTAATAATGCTTCGATAAAGTTGGTCTGTGTTACTTGTTAGGAGAGAACAACATAAATAACACAAATCCTTCAATACAAGAATGTTTTGAAGAGGAAAAAGTGAATGCTGGTGGCAGAAAAACTGTGTCAACCAATAGCTCTAAAATGTACCTCTCCACAGGCATAATACTCAGCTTCAGCAGCTTCAAACAGCCAGACATTGTATACGAACTTATAAATTAGAAAACTGATCAAAAATTCTAGGTTTTTAGCATTACTTGGTTGATTATATATGTATTTTAAAATGCATCAGGATTTTAATGACAGCCTTTTCCAGTTAGGAAAGTAAATGTAAATTTGTTCAAAGAATAAAAAATGTAATTTTCTTCATTCATATAACTCAAATGGGATGAATGGACTTTGTTCCTTACTTATTTTCATGGAAACTTTTTTCTCACATTAAATTAAGTACCTTACCCAAAAGAGAACTTTCAGAACAATTATTAAAATGGAAATATAGTCAACAACAAAAGCATTCTAACAGATTTGGTTAAAACTAAGGAAAGAACAGACGGAGACCGAGAAAGACATAACTTCTCATATTCTTTGAAAAAAAAAAAAAAAACAACTGTTAAGAACACAGAAATTTGCTTTAACATTATAAGAAGTGTGGTTGTCTGGTGGCAATTACCAATACTGAATTAGCAGATGAGATTCAGATAGCAGTGAAAATAATTATCATGATATCTAACCAATAACCCCAAGTACCAGATATATGTCCTATTCTGAATTAATCTTTTGCTCAGTAATTTTGACATTCTTCTAACTTATTTTTTCATCATCACTGACTCTTTCTCTCTCTTCTAACTTCATAATCTCAAAACTCTAGCACTTTATTCTTCCTCTAATGTACAGTACTCACCTAAATCGGTTTGTGAACCAGCTAAATCCACTTTTTGTAATTCAACAACTACCTGAAAAATCAATGTTTAACATTAACAAGCAATAAATATTTACCAGACTTTAAAGTTTTTTAACTAGTAGTAATAATGCATGACATAACTCTGAAGGAACGTTTAGATAGGTAGACTTAACATTACAATGGTAACAGGGAGATTCTCTAATCCCTGTCAATGTCTGCAATGCTAAAAATAGCATCACATTCCTGCTGGATGTTCCCTGCTGGAAAGCAGAATATGGGAAGTGATATTCTACATTTAATTACTAGTTGGCATCTTGTTGCTTTGGTCGGTCACTAAAAACCCACCCTAAGCCCCCAAATAAGGGACTGTAACACATTTCCTGTGCTTTTCGCTATTCCTGAAATAGAAAGGGTAGATCATTTGTTCTGAATCTGTTGCTACTGAAGTTACTTAGAGCTTTAAGGGACTTAACTAGTGATACAGAACAGAAACGCTTTTATCCTGTTATTATTCTCTGAGCCATTCAGTTCCTCCAGCAAGATCAATTCAGATGCAAACAACAGGTGCAGCAGATGGGCCAAAGCCGCATCAGAAACAGACTGAAAACGTCTGATAGAAAGAGGAGTTGTCAGGACAGCAATTAACATTTATTTTATATAAATTAGGAATGCAATTCCTCACCTACATTTGGTACAGTCTCTGACACTGCTGTGATTCAGATGAAGTAGGTGGGTGAAAGAAGACAGAGGTCTATTATTCAATTAATAGAAATATGGGTACCTAATCCTATAAAGCAGAACTACTAACTGCCTGTTTTCAGGAATTCACATACCTGTTGATAAATCTGCCTAAGGATAACATCATGACATTGGGGAGTCAGGTCAAAAATTTTGCGGAGAATTCCAACAGAATGGCTAGTGTTCCTGTACTTTACACGGAGGAAATGCTCATCAGAAATCAGGGATTTGCATTGCCATATTGGAGAAGTATTTTATTATCCCAACACATGATACCTCTCTTTTCATACCTATATTACTCACCCACATATTGAGGATGCCATTTTCATCCATTGAAGCTATCTGCAATGGAGGACCTGACATTTCTAGGGAAGGAACAGTAACAGTTTATATTCATACACTGACCTTCATCCTGAACAATATTAAAAGATTTGAAGTGTTTCCTAGGTTAATATATTATCTGAAACATCTACGATCTTCTCAGCTACATAAAAAGTGAAAGTGCCCTAATTTGAACAGAGAAGAAAAAAGTACAAAACTTTCTTTACTGAGAGGCTGGTCAAACACTGGAGCAAGCTTCCTAGAGAGGTAGTAGAGGTCCCAAGCCTGTCAGTGTTTAAGCACCATTTGGACAGTGCCCTTAACATGTTTTAACTCTTGGTCAGCCCTGATCTAGTCAAGCAGTTGGACCAGATGATCACTGTAGGTCCCTTCTAACTGGAATACTCTATTTTATATAATCTCTGTCTATTCTAGTATGTTCAGTTTATGCTACCAGAAAGGCAGATAATCCCCGTCTCGCATCTTTTACCATGTCTGGATTCTGCACATACTTTGGAACAGAACATAAAATATAACAGATGAAATCTTGTGAAGCCTGAAAGCTTTACAGCACATTTCTTTGGACTACTATGTATTTCAAAGTGAAAATCTGCAATGAAAGTAATAACATCTCCTCTAGCACACTTGCCTGAGAATTTGGGCGCATGAGGATTAAAGTTTCTTTGCAAAGGTTAGTTATAATTAAAAAATTAGGCAAAAGGCACAGGAAGAACCACCAAGTACAGTCACACAATTTAAGTGTTTTCAGATACCAGCAAGTTGCACCACTGACTCAGATAGAGGTTTTTTGGACATTACAGAAGCACTGAGACTTCTCTAAAGGCAGCTTTTGAGCAATAACTTGTTTTATCATGGAAGAACAAAATACTGTCTTGAAAACAGACTTTATAACAAGCATGCACCCATATCTGATGTGAAACTGCACTGAATCAACGTTACATAAAAATGAGAGCAGAAAATAAACATGAATGTTGTATGTAATTGATACCACAGACAATTTAAGAGGCAGAATAGAATTATACACTGAATTTTGGCTATAATGTATTTGTTTCAATAGATACCTAAAAAAAGACTCAGACATACTGATGCTTTGAAGAGCAGCTTACATACCCTCCTGGTAAGAGAAGCTTGACAGTCCATAATTCTGATCAGTGTCAAGACAGGTTGAGACAGGTTCCACTGCTAGTATAGGAGAGGTGTGGTTTACTGAGTTTAGAATGCCATCTGTAATTGAGGATAATGAAAGTTAAACACTGTATTATTTTCAGCAAATACAACAACAAAGCACTAATCGCTATTCAACTTATGGGAGAATGATGATTACAGAGAAAGAATGGTAAATAATGAACTTCATAAAAAATTACTTTCTAAATGTCTCAAATACAATACTGCAAACTGTTGCCTAAATTAACAAAATGTTACTCCATAAATCCATGTTTCACCATTTGTATTTACGTCTCATTTTCCAAATGACTGCTGCACCATTTATGCCACTGCACCTGATATTTCATTAAAATCTACCATTTCAGGGGTACCATGACAAGAATTGTTTATTTCAAGCTCCATAAACAACAGAGATAGAAAAATATCACTGCTTACTACCAAAACCACAAAATTGAAGAAAAATTACTCTTAATAGAAAGTACCTACCCTGAAAGAACCACCACAAGAAAATATGTATTTAACCTTTAATAACATTTTAAAATAAAGGTATATTTAGAGCAATTTCAATATGCATTCATTGTCAGATACTCTTGATTTCTGGACTTACTCTGCACACTCAACTTTATATAATCCTAAAGGCAAAAAGCTTCCTAAGTGTACAGCATTAAAATCTGCTTCCTTATATTAGCAACTACATGAAACTGTATACTGCTGGCCCATTGTGCAACACAGACCAAGCATCTTTGATCTACTAAAAAAATTAAGTCTGTCAACAACCAACTAATGTTTACTTTTACGTGGCTACTGTAATTAGATACGCTTGTGAAGAAAAGAGGATTTTATGTATGTGAGTGGTGGGTTTTTTTAGAAAAATAGTAACACCTCAGTGTAAGTGGTAGCACCTGCACAAAAAAAAAGAAAAGATACATAAAAAAGGTCTTATTTTGCAATAATAAAATTATTTATAAAAATACTGCTATGTGTTATTTTTCATTCTAGGGTACAATGTAGTGCCAAGAAAAATGGCAGCAGTTTGTAATTAAGGTTGAGACAAATGTTGGTATATACATTTCATTCCCAATCTCTCCATTTACAGCTACAGACAATGAAAATGTCAATAAGATTAATGAGTTGCTCCTCTTACTTAAATTTTCAATGACAAACATTGGTAATAGGCATAAAGATCCATTAATTTCCATCAGATTCCTAACATTTTAATGATCTCATACAGCAAATCAAATTCAGAGTGAAGTACTTTGGATTGTGCCTTCTAGTATGTCAGTTATACGCCCTAAATAAACTTCATAACTTTTGAATTTGTCATTGTAAGAAAATTTGCAAAAGCCTATTTTATTTTGTTCATATACTAACGGATCAGAAGTGTAGAAAAAAAGAGAAATGCAATGACAGGAAAATGTCAAAGGATGAAAGAAGGTCACCCACCAGCACTTTGGAATAGCAATATTTCTTCTGGCTTCCCAATGTGTACAAAATGCTAATTTACGCCATATCTAAACAATGCAACAAATTAATTCCACATTATTTTTGTTGCTGTGCATCTCTGCCATTAAGAATGTGGGAAAAGCATGCTCATAGCTACCTACTGGCCCTAGTGCTAGAGATTTTGCTCCTGTGACAAGCTGGATGTCAGGAAAATGTACATGTAGATTTCACTCCAATATGCAATTGATACATTTCTAGACATGCTGAACCAGAGAGCTTTTGGGCCTCAAAGTTTAGTTACAGCTTCAGAATCCCTTCAATAAAAGACTAAAAGTAAATGACTGCTGACTATGGAAGTTAGAATTCAACTTACTCCATTGTATAGATCACTTTCGACATTTAGCCTTCGTACACCACTGGTTTCCAGTGACATGAGCCCATATATGCTGAACCAATAGTATCATATAAAGACGGTTTGTATGTAATGAAAAGATAAAATCTTACATTGCTACAATAATTAATAAATTGGCAATAAATAAACCCAACACAATCCTGACTCAACTTTTAGCATATCCGGATAGAATCCAGAAGTGATAAAGTTACTTAAGTGGAACTTTAGAAATGCACAAGGGTGAGATTCAGACCAAAGGCTGAGACACTTAAAATGGTATCTACATATAAGACAGCTGTATAATATCTGTAAATTAACTAGATCTAAGATAATCCAGCTAATCATATACAGATACCTATGTTAGGAGATTAACTGCTCTCCAGATCCCACAGAGTAGGACTGCACTGATTCTAACAGAGATTATGCATGTACACACTTGGATATGTATCTTGCATGCAACCTTAAATACACATCAAGACTTAGGTAATTGTACAGATTGTGACCTTTAAGTGATGTCTGAAAAACTGTTGCTTACAGTCTTAAATTACTTTGTTTGGTTTTGTTTTTTAAATACATCTTAACACGAGTGCTTAGATGTAGATAAAAAAAATGTAGATTATATTAATGGGGGATAATATGATGAAAATTGGCTAAGATAATTTCAGATGAGGTAGTAGTTGAATAGTCCATTTTAATATTACAGTGCTCCTTAGATTCTTCATCTGGTTCACCTCTCTGTTCTCACTGCTTGATGCATATTGAGCTGGCTGACATTTCTTTACAGCTATTACTGATTGGCAATTTTTACAAGACTAAATATAATCTCTGAAGTGGCTAAACTAGACTACTAAGAAAGACTGTTCTTAGAAGAATTAGTAGTGGAATTGTTTTACTGCCCACAAACTGACTAATCAGAATGCACAGATAACTAACCAGTGGAAAATGTTGGAACTCTGAACGTCCAGTCCATTTCACTCATCATCATTTTAGGGTGCATTCTTGAGTCTTCTCGAAGATCCCACACCAACAACAAACCATCTATTGTTCCAGCAAACACTAATGTTGTTTTACTGGGACTAAAGCAGCAACATGTCACCTGTTAAGAAGTAAAAATATGCATGGTTTATACTATGATAAACACCAATGATTTGATAAGCCTGAAAAATGTGTGTTCTTCCTAAGCATGCAAATCCAGAAGAGAGAGATTATAGGTGTTTGTGGGAGAAGGACAATTTATTTACAAGGGAAGGAGGATACAAGACTTTCAGTGGGCTTTCCCTTTTCAAGATAGTTGTGTAATCTGCATCTACTGCCACAAAGCTGAAGGGCATGATTCAACTGCATGATAGTGATGGGCAGAGAGAAGTCCTGACAACACCTGAACCAATTGTTTTACTTCCCTTCACTCTTCAACCATGAAACGGAGTCAGAATTAAAAAAAACCCAAACCACTAACAAATCAACAAAAAACCACCATGACCATCACAACATCCTAGTACTGGATCCCAAAATGGAATGAGAATAGTGTTTTGCTCACTAGGCTCAAGTGTGTTTCTCAAGAGACAACATGTCTTGCAGCAAGCCAGAAAACAAAATACACATAATAAAGCCTTTTACTCAATGGGCAAATCTACAGTGTTATTAAATCATACCTCTGAGTCACATATTAAAACTTTCTGAGGACTGGAGGGCTGCCAGATGTTCCAAACACATATGATGCTTTTCCTGTTCAGTAAACCAACACCTGCCATTTCAGGTAATCCATGAACAGAAAGTAGTGTCTGTCTCTGAACTTGAGACACATATAGGTAGGATATTTTTCGGTCTAAATGATTTAAAAAATAATTTAAAAAAATAAGAAAGAAAAGCAATAAATAAAAAAACCTCACTGCAGATGAAAAAGCATATTTAGGTGCTATAGCAACAACCAAAGAAACTAAGATGCGATTATGAAGACTATTTCTATTAACAATGGGTTACTTTTGATGCTATACAAGAAAAAAGGAGGGACTACAGAAGGAATCAAAAAAAAAATACAAGTAGAAAGTAAAAAGGAAGACAGACAGAAAGTTAATAGAATAATCATACTGGGCATAAGCAAGTCAAGCTGGTCTCACATCAATATATATACTGAAAAATTAGCTAGGTCTCAGACAGGAAACAGCACAGGCCAGGCTTTTTCTAGTTCATCTTGTGTTCATGTTGGAGTACATACAGTTTTGTGCTATGATAGGTTTTCCTAAAACAATTACAGATGCTTTATTTTTCATTTTTCTTTTCATTCAAAACCTACAGTTTATATGGGAAAGATAATAACTGCAGTTCAAGTATTACCAGGCTATATTCTCCCTCTTCAATAACCTTGCTTTATTTGCAACTTTGGCCCTACTGTTGGCATAAAAAGCCTAAACGAAATTACACCCCTTGGGATGGCCCTTCAACAACAGGGGCAAAAATTTACAACCAGGACACCTATATCATGTTAATCGCTGGCTGTATTTCTGGTTTCAGAGCAGCTAGGGTGCTCTGATGTTCCCTGTGTGAAATCAATTTGCATAGAATAACAGCAAGATTAGTGCAGTTAAAAAAGAAGTGGGCTTTATGTCATCTATACATCCTGATATGTGCTGTTTGCACTTCAGTCATCACAAAGAGCATGATATTTTGCAGAAGGAAGAAGAGTTCACACTGTATACTAAAAGGTGTACAATAAAGTTCCCTTACCATGGAGGAATGGCTGGTTAGTATTTAACTGGAAACTGCTATCACTAATAGACAGACTGGTTTGTTGAGATCTTAGTTTCCACTTGGGTTGTGTTGCAACTTGATCTTCCTCTAGCAAAACAGCAATCACCTTTCAAACATAATTACATTCAGAGAAATAAAATGGTCATTTTATCTTTCAGCTTTGCTATTTGCAGCTTTCTAAACTATGTGGATTTAATAAACCTTTATCAATTTTCTTGTTAATCTTATGTCTTTGCCAATACAGCTTTACAGACACAAAAGTTGCACATCTCTGGTTCCATTCTTTTGCAGAGATGTATCTCACTGATAATGAGTATTAAGTAATTTATTGAAATTAGTCAGAACAAGTACTGTAAGTGATCTATCACACTGGATATTTATGCACACAACTCATAAGTGATATTAAGTACATAAATGTACCTTGCAAGCAGACTGAAGGAAATTTGCTAATCTTTGTGAATCAATTTTAGGTGTTAGAGTTCTATTCACTATATCCTGGCTGTTTATGGGACCTAAGGAAAAATAAAAACAAAACTTGAGGCTTCAAAAAAGAATCATTTAAGAAAACCATATGAACAATGTAATTTTTAAGCAAGAGGAAAATGGCAGGAATCAACTTCTCTTCAGCAAAAATAACAGTACTGAAGAACAAGTTCTGTTGGGGAATCAATCATATATGCTGCCAACAGAAACAGCAATCCAGAAGGAACAAACTATTTCTGCCACTTATTCCCCATCCCCGCCATAAGGGGATTCAGAGAGCCTAGAGCAGTTTGCTGTCAATGCAGCCTGACACATTACAAATTCTGACAAAGGGTACAAAAGAGAAAGTTTACATGCATACACCCATAAATGAATACGATTAAAATGTTCACCTCCAGATACAAGAGCACTTTCTCCTGGATGCTGTGTCCATTTCTCCAATGTCTCAACTTCCTCAGTCTGAATGTCTCTCTCAAGATTGTCCTCGTTACACTGAACATATGCCTGAAGTAGAAAGATAAAGTAACTGATATATGGGTGACACGGCTAAGAATGACAGCACAAAACTGAATAGAAGTTAAAGAGTCATTTTAAAACCAATGTGCTGAACCTCTTCTTTTTGTAAATTCAGACCTAAGCACAGTGACACAGTGTCACTATTTCATGCATGCACACTTTAACCACATTTCACTCAAGAGTGTTGGACATACCACAAAAATACAGATTGTCTTACACGATGCATAAATACTGAACCCAGAAAACTTGGGACAGTGAGCCACAGACATACAGAAAGTCCTTTAGAAAACTGGGAGCACAAGAGACTCCTAACACAGAAAGGAAATTGTCCGTTTGACCAAAATGTTTTGGTATCGTTGCTTTATGGTAACTAAGGCTTAGAGATGAAAATTAGTAATTTATTAATTTACTGTCCTATTTGCTTTAGTAACTTTCTTTTGCAATAAAAATTATTTTCCAGAACAAGAATCAACACTTTCATAATTTAAACATCACTACATATTTGTTACCCACCTGTTTAGTGTTCATTTTACCAAAATTCCTGATATACATGTCGTACTCATTTACGGGAGGCAAATCCAATAAATTAAAACTAACTGAGAAGTCCAGATCAATTAGTGGGAGAAGTTCTGAACTCCGTTTTCTTTAGAATGGACAGAAACACAAAAATAGTTAAGACTGAGTAGTTGGCATTCCAAAAGAAAAATAAGCTGGTTTTATGCAGTGCCAGAGATCTAACAATCCAGTGATCTATGCAAATTGAAACTATAACAAAATTAATTGACAGATAAAAATATATCAATAGAAGTACATATAATATTGTTATGAGTTCTCATTTAATGTTATGCAGATATAATTATATGTGAAAATGCTATGTTGATTGCAAATGGAAAACTTAAGTGGTTTATTATTAAACCCAAACTGTCAATGCCTGTATGATCATCTTGGTTAAGTATTCAAAAGCTGTTCTGGGAGGTAATAAATGAATTCCTACAGGTAGGATGGTGGCTAATTCTCCTAAACTCATTTTATTAACTTACATCATCTATATGTATACAAGTTTTATAAAAATAATCTATAATGTCTTGGGTTTTTTTAGACTTAATACAGAGCTTGTTAGATGTGTCAAACCTAGACCACTTATAGATGAGTCATAACATGTTTTTACACCAACTGGTGTTATCCCTGAATGGAAACATGCCATTTTGGCAACAGTGTGTACCATATAGAGTCTAGATTATTTCAAGAAATTACAGTCTGGGAGAGCCCTGAGAGCAGCTAAAAGGCTTGACCTTCAGTGCTGTAAGTCAATATCTAATTAACTGAAGAATCATACAAAGAAATTTCAAGCCTTGCAACTTGTTCTGTAATAAAATGATACACTTAAACTGATATATAGATACATTACAAACTTACATATAGCAAAGGCTGTAGATTATATTTATTTAAAAACTTGTTCCTGCTAGCTTACAAAAAATACTTGACCCTAAAAGCCTCAAGTTTATAAACTTCACATATTTCACATATAATGAAAAAAAAATTACATCTCACATAGTGAGTTGCCATTTTGTGTGGGTTTAAAATACACTTACTTCTGCTTACTAGCCATACTTCGGTTAGTTTGTCGCTGGTTTGCCATTTGAAAATCCATGAATATTCCACAAAAGGAGTTTCTGACAGAAGGGTATTGCCTTTCTGTGGTATTATAAAACATTGTTAGTGTCCTAATTCACACTTTACTGAGCACTAAAATGTAAAGCAGTAAGTCTAAAAAGCAACAGATTTGTTATGACACAGCTACTACAAGTCACTAGTTTGCACATTACACAACGTGCTCTAGCACAGTTATCAGTACAATAAGCTTCTTAACTTCAGTAATGGGCCAGCATTTTCTCCTTATGATGCTCCTTTACTGATCAATTCAAAATGACTGACCGCTATAATTTTAACTTTAGAAGGCTATGATGCAGAAAGTGTGTATTTCTCCTGACATTAGCAGGAACCTCGTTCCCCCGTGTCTAGTAAAACACCATATGACCAACTCTAAAAATTGTAGCGAACTCACACAGACTACACTATGTCCATGCTACACCTCTAAATAAGAATTCAGCACTACAGCTAGTGGAGAACCTCATCAACACAAGCTTAACTGATGCCCTTGGATGAATAAGCAAAACATTGGAAACTGTTGCTTTAAAAGCCACAGTTAATAGAACACCTACAGTATCTGATGTCATGTTAATTTTACTTCCTTTCCTGGCTAAGTGGTAGCTAATTGACCTTAATATCCAACTTCTAGTCAGGACCAATGGTGTTTCACTTCCTTTTGAAGTCCTCAACTTTTAACCGAATGAGATCTAAACTTCATCAAAAAGAGGGTGTTGTGTAATTTACAACAGAGCACTGTGCTACAATTCGGAATTTAAAAAGCTGATTCTATCTTAGAATTCCATCCTATTTATTAGATCTATATCATGAATGAAATTCTTTTCTTGATTCTATATTGTTTATTAGAAAA
>JAAGNO010002266.1:119488-140374 GCA_033439905.1 Ceryle rudis
TACAAGAAGAAATGCATATTACAGCATACTGGTTCCGATTTGCAATAAGCACTTAACCAAATCTCTGCGGATAATGTAAAGACTCACGGAAACTCCATACTGTTCTCCTGTGACTGTACTAACTTGGTATGAACCAGAGTAAAAAACTGCTTAAGATTCTTTTGCACAATGATTCTATAGTGCCATTCACATGAATGAAGAGTGAAAAGGGGAACCACAGTTAAGAGTTAGCTAAGTAAGTAGATCTTGTACTCACAGGTATCAGATCAACTGAATACAAGACAATAATTCCATCGCCACATATCAGAAAAAAACCTCACTGTATTTTAAAGGTGATATAGAACTACACATTTAAGTAATATCTGTATTTCTCTGCCTTCCCACCCAAAGCAGTGGCTTTTAAGCAACTTTGCTTAAAAGAAAAAAGCCAAATTAATGTCACCGGAAGCCTCAAACTGTTCTAGCACTCCTCCAGTTTTCAAAATCCAGACTCTCATATCCTCCTTTTACCCAAAATAAGACGTATTAAATGTCAGTCTGTAAATTTTTAGACTTCACATTTAAATGATTAGTAATGCCTCTGAATCATTCTTTAGCAATGTGAAAGTTACAGTACTTAACCACAAATGTAAATGACTCATCCAGGGGACCAGATTTCTGCCCGTAGGCAGACTTCTAGAAAAAGTGGCCTGTTTACTCGTAAGTTGTATGTGCTATTCATATATTCAATAAAAAAAAGACTTATCTAGTCACATACCCATGACTGGTTCCTTTTTTTCATTTTCAGTTTTCTTTGGCAGAGAAGTATAAATTCTGTCATTTTCTGCACTAATTGCTCTTTGAATTTCTTCAAATTCTGATGTTCTGGAAAATGGAATGTTTCTCAGGTTTTCTTCTGCATCTTTTTCTTTACCACTTTTGTCTTCATCATCATCAAAATCATCTTCATAATCCTTTAAAAATAACAGAACTTTCAATAACTAATAAACATGGATTATAGATGTATTTTTCAAGATAGTTTTAAGAAATTATAAAATGCTGTCAAAAATAAAATTCTTATACAGATGGCTAGAAACCTTCTGACTGAAAGGCATTTCAAACTAACTGTTTTGACAGAAAGAAAATGGCACATTTTCATTGTGCGGTAATTTTAATCAGGAGAAGACAATCCCACAGTGGTATTCTTTAGTGTCCAAACTTGATTTATCTTTTTTAATATCCTAAATTAGTAACGATATGTTTAGGTGAATCATGTGTTCTTAAAGAAATAAATGACAGTGTTCAGTGGCAAAAATGCTTCATATATGTATGAAGTTGTTTATTTGATAGTTTTAACTCAAGCTGCCCTTCAAAGGCAGGCTCAAATTTACTAAACTGCCACACCATCTGTTTGCAAGTCCATGTATAAGGCTCATACTTTAATAATTCTCTTAACTAAGCCAATTCATCTCTTGCTAAAATAATCACCTAACGCAAATGGTACAAACAAGTCCTACACATGTTCATTTCTCTCCACTGAATGGTAAAGGGCTTCTATAGTGAACAGCTCAACACTGTACATCTCTCCCAACATAAGAGGAGATGAATTATAACTTCACTGAAGAAAGGTGTAGCTGGTTCAGCTACCGACAAAATCACATTCAACACACTCTTCTCTCTAAATAACTTTGAAGTAAACAAAAGGGAGCTAAAAGTAAGAGAATTCAATTAAACAAATTAGTGAAGGGACTGCTGTAGGTCAGTATTTTTTCTACATATTTTTGTGATGAAAAACAATGAGGCTTTTTTTCCTCCTGAAACTGATTGTTTGCTCCCATTATTAAAAAAAAAAAAAAAAAATCAGCATTTTCCAGAGAAAATCATTTGAATAATTGAAACCCAGGAAGACAGAAAGAGCATCTTGTGAAGACTTCAACTCAAAAGCAAAAGTTTGTTCCCAACCCCTGATGAAAACTAGGTAAACATATAGCAGAGAATTTCTACATAACATTTTAGTTACTTATTATCGACAAATTACAGCCACTGTCACCAAAATCATGTAACATCCTGTACTTTTTATTTCTGTCAATAAAGTTAATCACTGTTTTGATACTTGAGAATTACTTCAAAAGGACAGTTGTATGCTTTTACTTACTTCAAAATCATCTTCATAATTTGCAGAAGAGTTATCAAATCCTGTGTCTGAATTATAGATGTGTGCATCTTTCATTTCCTAATTGAGAAAAATGAAACTGTTCAATATTCTTAGAAAAAAAATAAATATTTATCTGCCAAATCTTAGTGTAAAGATAGACGAATAGTTGTTGTCAGGTATTTCTACATTTTCAAGCAAACAAACAACAAATTCAGTCTAGAATTATAAATAGAAGTGTATTAATAAGTGGTAATTAATGACTTCAAAAAATAATTCATGAAGACCAAACAAAACTCAACCCTATCTTGGGAAGACCAACTCTTTTCCCACCAGTCTTTAACTCATAAAGACATAAAAACTGGTGTGTTGCCTATAATTACAATATTATACAGTAGCTTTTATGATGATGTAACAACAAAATAAGACTATTCTACTTTTTTGAGGATTAGACAAAATTATCCCTATACCTAATTTATACTGGAAGACTCAGTCTCTTAGTAACATAGTACAGACATTGGAACCAGGAAAACAGCAACATGGATACAACAAGAAAATAAGATTTTGATTTTCTTAATATAAATAATTCTGTCAACACTGAGTCCTCTACTGCATTTACAATGAATAATATTTTATGGCATTCCTGAAATAACTTCAGAGAAACTGCTTTTCCCTAGCTTCCTGAACTTGATTAAAATAATGCCATTAAATTACCCCAACATGTATCCTAAACAAACATAAAGCTTAAAATGACGCACACCTATCTATCCTTTCCTTCAACAGCCTCTTCAGAGTCATAGACTAAATTATCCAAATGTAAGGGATTTCAACAGATTTCAGAACAGAAATATATGTGAGCTTTTATGAATATTATCCAGCGTCACAACACACCTATTACCTGCTTCTACATTTACAACCAAAGGACAGCAGCTGTTTGTCAAATGCCATGTTAGGCACACTTTTAATCCTTTCACGACTCTTCAAGAGCTACAGCCACCTAGTTTTCACAGAATGTAGTAATTTAAAAAAGTATTAAGGACATTATATAGCAGTAAGCAGCTTCTATGGATACCTTCCTTTTCAGAGTGATAGACTCCCAGATATAAGACTACAGTACTTCTGTCTTTCTGGTTGCCACTTTTGTCATTTCTCAGATTAATCTTTGTATCAAGAATAAATTATATTAATCAGATTGTCCATCTAGGAAAAAATGGACAAAACTGGGCAAAATCTCCCCAGCTGGTTCTGCCTGCAAGGTTGCAGGTACCCAACAGTAAGTAGTTCATATTGATTAAATTCCTTACTCATTTTAATCAAAGACACACATAGTAATACAGCCATAAGTCTTATATTACTCGTGGCCCCTCTTTTATAAGAGACATACCAGAATTACATTGCTAGTTGCATTTCCCTTGGCTTACACTACATATTATTTTCCTACGTCAGCTGTTTGTAGAAAGAAATACTATACTTTAGGTATATGTAGATGATTTGTATTACACATCTAAACTCTTCCCACTTACCGAGAATTATTTTTTCAAGCATAGAAGATACTGAAGTACAGTTGAATAGATAGCTACCTTCAGTGCTTAGGAAATTTATACAGAATACATCAATTTTCTAATGCTGTATCGAAAGAGAGAGGTTAGGAGATACCTGAAGACAAAGGTACATAAATCTTATCTAAGACTGGCATTATATTGAAATACATATTGTAATTGTTACTAATCCCAAGAAAAATACAAACTTCTAAGTTCCAAAACCAAGTAGTTTTACCTCTTGTTTTGTGTCCTTTTCATCCTTTTCAATGAGTTTTCCTTTATCTTTTACAGTTCTATTGAAAAAGAGAGCATCAATTTTCAAAATGATAATGAAACAGGCAAGTGATCAATCAGCTAAGAACTGCAAAAAACTTGTCCAAATTTAATGCCTATAATTGCATCATGATGGAAGAAAAAGGAAGGGGGAAAAAACTATCAAACCCACACATTTACTAGTATTAATACCTGCAGCAAACTGGAGATCAAGATCAGGTTTGTGTAATGTATTCTAAAGCTTTAAATCATAGACTGACATTCAAAACTGGTTTATCTTTCAGGAGTTTTATTCATGAGGACAATACAATCAGGGTCAGAAAGCAGAAGAAAATCAACAACCAGCTCTGCTTCTTAACAATCTATTTGATTATTTTATAAGTTGAGTATCAAACTTTAAGAAGAGAATGTTCTGACTTCTTAAGAAGGTATTCATATATGCTGCTGTTGGGAGATGAACATAAGAAAAGGCAACAATAAAAATAAAAAATTAGCTGGATCCTCTCAAAACAAATCAGAGTGATTCAACATTGAGAGTGCTTGAAGCTGAACGAGGGTTTTGGGACATCCCAATAAACCACATTGCCTACCTTGCCATTCAGAAATGGCTAACTCCTTATGCAGAGGAAATTACTCCCCCACAACAGCCCATCAGCAACAGCTTCAAAATATAACCTGTAAATTTGGCACCGCTTGACACAGTTGATTGCTGCTGTAAGGAAGCATCCCAACATACGTATTCTGAAAGATTTCATTTTTTTCTTTCATACAGAAATACACCTGCACAGTGACAAAGTCATCATGACTGAAGTGATCTGTCCCATGCTGAATAAGCGGTAATAACACTTAGCCAATAGTGGCAGTGAATTCACTATCTCTGTCAGTGTCCCCAGAAGACAACATGTCAGTCTTCTATTTAACTGAGAAGCTAAACTAGGGTTTAAGAATGAGAATTATCACTGACAACATACTGGGATTGTAATGCTTCAGAAAGTTGTATAGGAATTTCACATGGCTGAAGCATTAAAGAATGCAAAGCAAACTAGAATATATAGAGAACTTCTGTAAGATTTCATATTTGCTATTAATAAAACTTAGAAATGTAATCCTGAAATTTTACTGATCATACTGAGGATGACCTGGACTTTTCCCTTTCACATAAAACAGTAAAATTGATATGGAGATATATATATGCATATATAAAAAGTTTTAGATACCATCCAGAGCAGGAACTAAACAGAGATATTCAAATTAAGATAAACAATGTAAGAGAGTCCTATGTAGTTCATCATGAACTTCATGTGTCCATGTGATTGCATGGTCAATTTTCAGGTGGCACAATACAGCATTTCTGTCTCCCAGAGTAAAGTGCCCAGATCAATACATATGTAGTTTGCAAGGTCTGCAAAACATCTCTTGCTGTTCTGGGGTAGACACAAAAAAAGCCAGCCCAAACAACAAAGGAATACAAACACATATATTTTTAAATGAATCCAATTAAGACTCAAAAGACTGATTTTTTTTTTTTTAATTGCTATAGTACTGTAGAAAGGGCCTATAAAAAAAATTATATCCACCCTAGATATTTGAGATCAAGAATTCATGCTTATTGTTTTGGTGGTGACTGAATCGTGGTAGATACTACACAATACATACTTATGCTAAATCTCTAAATTTACCTTACACACTGTTGGCTCGGTTCTTCTTGAATCCTCTCCTCTTTTTTGTATTCACTGTTCTGTAAAGAATTCACAATATCCGTGTGTCAGAAATGCTGGGAGGAAATATGTACATGAACCTCTATTAGTAGTAGTGGTATTAAACAGTAAGAATGGTTTCTAATTAGTTATTTCCATTACATGCTACTTTTTATCAGTTAATGCTTGTAAGAAGTTCTGTGTATAAACTAATGTCACAATAATAACTTCCTTACAGATATGGTAAGCAAAGAAAATAAACACCCATAAAAGACATGCTATACACATAATATGAGCTGCTGAAGATACCCAGGAGTGAAGTTTGACTACATCCCCTTTTGCAATGCATTTCAGAAAGGAGACAAGAAGGGATCTTGAGTCTTCTTCACTTAACAAAACCTCATAATGCTTACCAGAGTAAATTCTGGATTTTTTATAGCATATGTTACATTAGTATATTAGCAACAGTGGTGAAAAAATGCTCTGGGCCCACTGTGTATTGCTAACGGTGTGAGCTCAGAGCACTTTACTAAAAAAACCTGAGGTGTGGCTGGAAAACTGATAGGGACACAGGGCTGACCTCAGTAGGCCGTGGCCACCCTGTTTTAAAAGAGTAAGATTTTAACAGTATGGACTGTAACAATTCACAACAATTAGACACAGGGACAGAGAAAAGTCTCAGGCACTTTTAACCACTTATATATATAAGCATATATATATATTACATATATAAGTATATATATGTGTTATATATATAAGTATAGGGATCTTTGGAGGTCCCTTCCAACCCCTAACATTCTGTGATTCTGTGACTTGACTCTTAAATTCTGTATCATGGTTTGCCTAAGTTTGGAAATGTATTCAATACGTTGCTTAAGACAAAGGTGCTTTTCTCTATCCATAAACATCAGAGACAGAAGCATCAGCATCAATGTTTATATTCTATAACAGCTACTTGAGTAAATTTTCAAGGAAGTCAAATCTTGAGCAAGCTCCTGATACACTTTTTAATTCTGTTGCAGAGTCAGTTACAGGAATCACTTGTGGTAGGCCTGTACACTGAAAAAGTATTTTCACTATAAAATATATTTCTCAACTTTATTTTTGTGAAGCTTGTACATCTTAACTCTTTAGGCAGCAGAGGGAACTATCTTAGACTATCTGAATAGTTCTACGGTCCATAGAACTTAATTGATTTTAAGAGTAACAGATTATTATATATTTCTTCGCTCATTCTTGTAGGATGAGTACTTGTATTATAAAAAAAAGAAAAAAAAAAGTCCAAATGTTGATTAAGTCCCTAGGATAATATCACGCTTTGTATTAGAAACAGAAAAGATATTCTACGGCTTCAGAAGTAGAGGGATCAAAATATAAGGGGTCTATACTCACGTGCCTACTTGTGAGTTAGATATCCATGCTCCCTTTAGAGGCAACATTGAAAACAGCTTCTATTAAAATAATTTTTTTTTCTCTAAAGGCAGCCAACACATTTTAATGGACGTCTAGCCTAACCGCATCTCCACTTCAAAGTGTTAGTAAAAACTTCAAAAGTCATAGCAAGAAAGAATTTTATGAATAAAAGATGTTTCTAACATATAGATAAATTTCTAGTTTAATTTTCATGGAAGGAATCAGCTCTGGATTAGGATACTTAAATGTAAATGTAGTATTTTATTTTAATATACCACTTTAACCTCAAATTTCAGAAAATGTTACCTTACAATCCTATTCTTTTTAGTATTCACCTTATCAACCATGATTTATCAACAATTAAAGTAAGTTATAATGTTTCAGAGTCTTAACAAAACTAACCCTTAGATCACGCTTCTTTCTTTCGTTTTCTCTACTTTTTAATCTCTCATTAGCTTCTGCTGGTTGCCCTTCTCTATCTCCACGGGAAGACTCCTCTTTAGATCTCTTTGATTTATGTTTCTCTTCTGCTTCCTTTTCATAATGTTTATGAATTCTCTCTTTTGAAAGTCCCTCTTTTTCTGGCCTAAGAGAATGTTCTTTTTTTAATCTGTGTCTTCTTTCTCTCTCTTTATCCAACTCTTGATCTTTCTGGAACTTGTGTACATGTTCACTTTCTTCAACATTAACCTGTAAAGAGAGAAATAACATTAAAGAGTTAGAAAGTTCTCCAAGATTGTTTTATTTTCACAGATCTCTCTAATTTTGACCATTAGAATGATGGACTTGTAAATACCTAATCTTTTCTGCCATGTGGATCTTCCAGACATTTTTTTTTTAATCTCCTACAATAGCAAGTTTCAAATTATCGTATCTCCTGAGAGTCTGATATTTGGGACGCTGTATACTTTGCTACAGAAAAGTCTTTGGACTTTTCACAGAAAAAGTTATTCTTTGTTTACTAGGTGAACTAGCATAAAATAGGATGTATATTCACCAATATGCTTATCATACAGGAGTAAGTAGCAGATGGAAATTTTGATGTAGCTGTGCAAAAATAAAGCACTTTTTGCTATGCAAATTTTATTTTACTTTAACAAAATAATTAAATATGTCCTCAAAATAGAATGGCTGAGATATATTTTGCTGTGTGTTTTGCACACTTGTGAATACCTTACTATCTATGCATCTCTTCATTTCTTGAGAAATGGAGTCTGATCCAGTTTCTTCATTATTCTACAGTTTTATCTTACTCCATTATGAAACACTTCATTACTTTCCCTCCTTTACCTTCTTTTCTCTATGTCTTCTTTCTCGCTCTTCACTTCTTGTCTTTTCCTCCTCTAGAAAAAATATGTATAAATTAATGAACTAATTTTATTATACTTAAACTCTGTACATAATTAACTCTAGCATGTAAAAGAGAGTATTTCAATTACATGGGTTTCCTAAAACATAAGATCTTTCTAAAAATAACTTAATATTCTTTTGAAATTCTCTCTCCAAAGCTGGTCATTCCTTTTTCTTTCCTAATGAATCCCCCTGTTCTCAACTGTCTTGTGTAATGGAAGGAATCATGACACATGCTACTAACTTCAGCAATTGCCCTGCAACATGGGGATTCAAATGGATCACTATTAGAGAACGTCTAGGCAGGAAGGTACTTACCCTCTTCAAGTCAACCAACCACCAAAACCACTGACATTCACCCCCTCTTCAGTGAAAGAGAAACCAGCATCAAAATTTTTAAAAGCACCAAAATAAAACTTGTTTACCACAAGATACACAACTTACCCAAATGATGCCTGCTTTCTCTTCTTCTGTGATGTTCTTTATCTATTCCTTCAAATGACTTCAGCTTATTTTGTGTGTCTATTTGTCTTATCTCAAGTCTTTTATGCTTTTTGTCTCGTTCTCTGTAGCTCTCTCTGTCTTTATCTTCTGTTACGCTGTACCTTTCCTTCTCCAAACTTGATTCTTGAAGCTTTTCTTTGTACCTCTCTCGGCCTCCTTCTTTCTGGTATTCTTTGCCCCTTTCTCTCATTTTATCTCTGTCCCTTTCAGCAGATTTAAATCTCTCTCTCGTTCTTTCCTTGCTCTTCCCTCTGTCTTTGCGTTCATGTTTATGAGTATCTGTGTCATGAACAGACTTCTCTTTCTGCAGTTTCTTTTCTCTGTGCTTTTGGTCTTCAGTTTGACTACCGAGTTGTGATGCCTAAAGTAAAAAAAAAAATTTAAAAATAATTTAAAAATATCTATTCTTATAATTCAGCAAAGTACTTCGTTTAGTATATTCATGTGAAAAAAAACAGTGGATTGCTAACTATGAATTTAATTTCCCCAACTGTATTAAAATGCTTTTATACTTCTAGCTTACTTTGTAAAATTATTAACATTATGTCTGTACTTACTGTAAAAAGAACTAATAAACGAAATAAAAAGTAAGCTGTATTTGAAAAGAATTTGGAAAACAAAACAAAACTTTACTGTGGAAGTGTGCATTCTGTTTAGAGCTAGGTTGAAAAAGTAACTAAGCATCTTAAAGCTGCTAGCTCATGTAGATAGCAACTGCTGTCTTGTAAAATACATTACAAATATCGACAGTAATGACAGATAACCGGGCAACCTGCAGCTGCCTTTAGAATAGATGATCACCTTTCACTTGAATAGAAAGCAGCATATAAAAACTATGAAAGTTCTTGGCCTAGGTCCCTTGAGGATGCAGCTATTCTTGTATTTTATTAAAGTTGTAAGAGATTTTATTTTCACGTTCCTGAAACAAGTAGCACAACTCCCACTGATTTCACTATATCCATGATTTCAGCTATATACTCAATGCAGAACAAACAGAACTTGCTTTGATCATAGTCAATGAGTAAAGTGAGTTAAACTTTATCCGTTTCACAGAAATGAAAGTCCCATCACATCCCTTCAGTTGGAACTAAAGCATTTCAACTTAATGTTACTGAAATACAAAGTACTTACACTGTAGTACTGGCACTGAAATAATGGGGAGCTTTGAAATGTAACTGATAGAAAGCTAGGTAATAGATTAACAACTAAGATGCTTTAGTTTATCAAAGGAGTAATGAAGATTTGTACAAGACATGGAAAAGAAGAAACAGATTGGAAAATAGCTTTTAAAAAAACACAACACAAAACTAATATGATTATCAGCGTGTAACTGACTGGAGCCTGAATGTTTATCGGACCAGCAGATAGAGTAGTAAACCAGAGCATGACAAACATCATAGGTGCTGATAACAAATACAATACATAATGTACATGTAGGAAAGTGAACAGGCCAGGTTGGATGGGGCCTTGAGCAAACTGGTCTAGTGGGAGGTGTCCCTGCCCACGGCAGGGGTTGGAGCTAGATGGTCTTTAAGGTCCCTTCCACAATAACCATTCTATGATTCTATGATATATACCAGAGATGTAACTTGGATTTGGGCAGCCAGCAAATCAGACCCCATTATGTCCTGTGTGATTACCACAACAATGGCATTTTTTCTATTAACCCAATTAAGAAATCTACAGAGTACGCTTACATGATTTGTGTAGCTAGAAACTGTTGAGTGGGCCAGCCTCTGGACACACTTGGACTAGATAGATTCCAGAACAGTTGGTTGTGGCAAGCAAGTTAGCAGCTACATATTAAAGAGATGTACTGTTTGTATTTAGTGATGCAGATTTAAAAGCTGCAAAGAGCTATTATAGGTCCCACAAGGAAGAGTGCCTAGTAGAACAAGCAGTCAACACCCAGTGTATAGATTGTCAATAAATTCCACTGCTGTAAGGTAAGTTAACATCAAAACTAGTAGAAAGAAAATCAAATCACCCTAAGATGTTTCCTAAGTTCTTCTGATTTCCAAGTATCTTCTTTGGTTCTTCTCTAGAACAGAAAAGACAGCAAAAGACTGAGTAATAAATTTGCAGAGAGAAGTAAATCATGAACAGTTTTTCAAAGGTATATATGGCAAGTACGACTGAATTCTTTAATGTAAACACTAACTTGATTTAGCCCTTATGCGTATACTCGCAGGATACCTGATCTGACTGGACCTGCAAGAGGCCTG
This sequence comes from Ceryle rudis, assembly GCA_033439905.1. Lineage (NCBI taxonomy): Eukaryota > Metazoa > Chordata > Aves > Coraciiformes > Cerylidae > Ceryle > Ceryle rudis. The sequence continues at coordinate 130,623 of JAAGNO010002266.1, forward strand.
ATGCTCAGACCTCTCCTGGGTTTTCCAGGTCTGTATGCACACAGTAACCCATTTTGAGGTTAGTGCCTATGGTGGGTAACAGTGTGGCCCTTCAAGGAAGACTTAGAATTGGTCTTCCAATGACAGCAATTAGACCATGTTACAGAGCGAGGACTTAAATTCAAGTTCTGTCCAGCAGGAAGTCCAGATCCTTTTCTCTGCAGAACCACTCACAGAAATCATTCACATGGCAAATAGTAAATAAGTATCTTCCCTTGAGACATATCATTTGAGTCACCCCAAACTCAGCTGTAAGAACATTTCAGGGGATAACACAGGCATGCAGTGAATATAAAAACACCGTGACAAATGTAATCTTTCTTTCTTTTTTATTTTTCCCTGTAGGGTTCTGACACAGTCACAACATTTTTGTAAGACTTCTAAATATGTGAAGTTAAAAATCATTAGATTGCTGTGCATTTCAAGTGAACCAAGGCAGCTTCTGGTTTACTAATTGCGTGCATCAAAAAATGCTGGCACTGTTTTTCAATCAACTGTTACTTAATATTTCAAAGTGGTTCAGACTACACATGTAAGTTGACTGCCATATGAAATATTTCTATATAGCACTGAAGCAAAAATTTAAAAGATAACAAAAATAACCAGAGTATACATGGAGATTGCTTCACAAGACTTCTCCCTAGTTAAATAGTTTATATTTCTTCTATCCTCATTTGCAGAGTTACTGTCCTTAACTGCTTGGCCGCTGATAAATTGATCAACCTAAGAAAATTACAGTGTTTGACATGACTAAAGCAAATGAGGAATTTTAATCTATGGAATATTTTTAGCTAGCTCACTGAAGGATGATGACTATATTTAAAGTCACAGAACCAGGTTACACTTCTTCTAAAATTTAGACTTGGTAAAAGTCACTAAAGCTTAACAAAACAATTGCTGATAAATATTTGAATGATGAATTGCATTGGTGGAAGAAAGTAAATATATGGTGCATTTTTTTTCCCTAATTCATTATATGGAAGCAGCATTTTAACAAACTAAGATTTTAGACAAGATTGTAGTGGACTGGTAAACTGCATCTAAAGTCAATCTAAAGTCAATCAAGAGTACCAAGACAGCAGCCTTTGTAATTAAACAAAAACATCCTTTGAAGTTTTTTTTTTTTTTCCTGATACTTTAAAAAAAAAAATCTACAAATATTTACTACTACAGAAATTCAGATGAGCAAGTAAAACCAGAGCTGATAATTTTCTTGAATAAAGTTTTAACAAAGCCTAAGAAACAAAACAGAACTTATGTGAGGGTAAACTGGAAGGGAGGATACGGACAGGAAGAGATTAGAGTGCTGTATGACAGTCTCAAATAGTAACCGATATAAAATCCCTAATATATGTGATTATGTTTCTGTTTGAGACAATATTTAGGCACATAACAGCAAACAAAGAAAGAATGCTAATGATGTTAATACTCTAATACCAATATAACCAATAAACAATATCAGTCAAGGTAGTTTGAGATTAATTCAAAGCTCAGGCAAAATACATGTAGCAAATATTTATAAATAATTCTCTAGAGCCTAAAAAGGTGCAACTGCCACCTTTCTGGGGTCTGCAGGTTTCAATCTCACCACCCCCACTAGAATCAGTTGCTTAAATATGCAATGAATTTTCCCTTAATTCTCTGCTTTTGCAGGAGACTACAAAACAAATAGAAAACGGGAGGTTTAATTTAATACCTTTGAGACCACTGTCCCTCTGTAAATAATCATTGCACACACAAAAAGAAATGTTGAAAACAAACTTTAAAAGGATTTATTGAAGTTTCTCACCCATCTGCTAATTTAGAAGTCCTTATGTACTCACTTAAATCGAGATTAAGATTGGTTATTTAAACGACACTGGGGTTTAACTTAATTCATCCCCCTGAGAGCTGGGGGAGCTCATCAGGTGACATAAAATGCCATTGATTTACCAAACTCATGAAGTGCTCTGAAAGTTTTTAATAGTTAAGGATCTGTCCTTTAAACTAAACAGTAAGTAAGTTGCCTTGTAAAGGTTGTGGAACAAGAGACCTTGTTACTTCAGATTAATTCTTCAAGAGAGATCAAGAGGGGCTTCTTCAGTCACAACCTAGAAAGACTGAAGGTTTTTAGAACTTAATTTTTCAGTAAGTTAAGAAGTTGTTTAACTATGATTCTAAAGAAACAGAAAACCAGTAGCACATCTGCAGTATTTAAACCAGAAATAAAAGTATTTTACATAAAAATCTTTGTTATTTCCATTATGAGTTACCTGTTTGAGAGCCCTCAAATCAGGTATGCAGAACAAGTGATAGACTTGATCTGACAGAATAGAAACAGCCAAAGGAGGCTTTCTCACAGTGTTGCTGTTAGTACAACTGCCTTGAGGTCTTTGGCAGTCTTATACCAACACACTTGAAAAATTTCAGTCCAAAGTTTAACTTTCCACCACAATTCACTAACTCACCGCTTTACTGAAAAGAGGTTATTTACATACCACTGTTACTGAAATGATAACTGAATTAAAGGGGGTTTTTATAGTGGTCCTAACATACAACTCCATGCACCCTGCCCAGCCACTTTCCTATTCCATTTTCTATTCGGCACAACCACAATTTTATTATCTGTAAAATTCATATTCACACAACAATTACAGAAGTTATCTGCTACTTCTGCTTTGTCAAGTTGTTATATAACAGAAAAATTGATGTTCGCATGCCCATGTGTTGCCTTTATTTTGGAGCTCTACAAACTTTCCAGAATTGAACATCATCGTACAAAAGTTAAAACCAGCAATTAGCAGTTACAGGAATATCAATCATTAAATATGCACAATCTGAAACATTAACAGCTTTGGTTATTTTCACAAACCACCTATCTTCTTCTGCGGAAAGATCTATGGCCGATACGGCCCCAATCTGCTACTACAGGAATAAGGACTTCCTTACTACTGCTACTTGGATCAGAGTTTCATCGGCACGTTGGCAAAACAAGGAGACTTGAATTGTCCAAGGACCACCGTGGGGGTTCTCAGGGCCAACAGTAGAGACACTTGGGCTGCTTCCTGCCTTTGCCCCCAGAGAAGTGCCGGCTTACTCAACGCCAAGGGACACGAGTGGCGGCAGCGAGACGCGGCCAGGTAAGGGGATACCGCCGGAAGGCACCAAAGCATAAATGGCCAGGAACAGGGGGAAGCCGAGCAGAAGAACAAGCCGGGCCCGGCGACAGCCGGACCCCGCTGCCACCACCCCCGGCGCCTCCTCAGGGCCCCTCCCTCAGAAGCGGGGAGAAAGGGTCGGAGCGGGGCGGCCTCTCGCGCGGTGTCCGCAGGAGTCGGGCCCGGGCGGCGCCGACAGTCTCACCTAGAGCCCCGGCCGCTTCCTAGAAGCCCCTCACCTTGTCACCCTCCATAGCGGAGAAGGGGGGGGAGGGGGGAGGGAAAGCGGGCGGGCCGGGGCGCCGCGTCCCACCACCACCGGCCGTCTCCGAGTGGGCCGGAACCGCAGCGGCTGCGTCCGGGCCTGCCTAGCAACAGGCGCTAAGGGGGAAGCAGACGATCGGCCGAGCGACGGATGAGCGACGGATGAGGGCCAGGGCCCGCGAAGAGAGGGGGTGGATGGTGCTGCCGCACAGGATTGTGGGGAAGGAGAGGGCTCCCGGCGGCGGGGCGGGGTCGGGGTCGTTCCGTGATTTAGCTGGTGACGCTGCCGCACGGTGTGTGGCCGTGACTGCACTTTCTTAATCAGGAGCGGCAGTGGGAGGGCTGCGTGGCCGCGGGAAGGTTTTGCGCCTCGTGCCCCTGCCCAGCTGGGCTTCCTCCGGACGAGGGGCCGCGGGGAGAACTCGGACCCGCCGAGAGCCATCCCGTGAGGAGGGGTCGAGGCGCTCGCCCAGGCAGCTGCGGAATCACTGTTGTGTTCGCTACTGACCTTTTGTGGGCTAAGAACACCATGAAACCGTTCCCAAGGGTGTCTTAACTTCTGGCGAGATCGTGTACAGTCACCATAGGGAAAAGGCCAAGGGTGATACTCTTAAATCTGCCGTTTACCCAGATGTTAGAGGCAGGTATGACGAGCACCTATAGAAATAAAAATGTTCGTGATATTCCCACAGTAACAAATACTGGAGACGTCTTCTGCAACGAAGAGCAAGTGGCGATTTACCAAGCACACGTGAAACAAACTTGATGAGAACTATGATCGCCTGCAGGAAAGGTGTGTGCTATTTTCATGGCAAATATTTACAACCTATTTATTACACCCTATTAACGTGCAGTTTAAAGACCGGATAAAAATTTCTCCAGGCACTTCTAACTTTGGTGCCTATTTTTTCTTTTTAACCATAAGAAAAGCCCAGAAGTTAATAATTAACTGTTACTGGTAATATTATTAATACTAGTGAGGAAAAAATAAAAACAGGGATTTTTGCATTTGAGAAACATTCTTGCCATAATTAGAGGAATTTGTCACATTGACTTCAAACATATAGAATTTGACCCCGTATATTTTGCCTTAAAAAGCCAGTTGATGAATACATACAAAGGCTTGATAGAGTTGCCTCTTATTCATGTTCCCAGAATAAATTAAAAATTCTGTAAAAGTTGCCTCACTGTCTGGACTATGAAATATTTTCCTTTATCATGTAGCAGAAAAACAAAGGCAAATTAGGAATCCACTAGGATGTTTAAAAAAAAAAAAAAAAAAGGCAAAAAACCCCCCAAAAAACCCCAAACAAATAAAAAACCCCAAACAACCAAACCAACAACAAACAAAACAACCAACCAAACCAACAACCTTTAAGGGCTAAATTACAACCACTACATATAAGCATCTGTGGATACTAAACTATTTATAAACATTAATTATTTAGCTGGCTTGTGCAGAGCAATAATACTCTAGAAGCATTTTATATCTTTTTCCCTGAAGAAATAAAAATGCATTTACAAGCTCTCCTGGATTACTCAAAGAGCTCTCGAGCCGAAGTGGTGACAGTGTTACAAACACAGGGAAGCAGGCATCTGCATAGTAAAGGACACTCTACAGAAATACTGTCCTTTGTATAGAGGCTGAAGGACAAAAACTACCTTCAAGTATTCCAATTTAATTTCATTTTTAACAACAATATAGGAAATAAATATTATTACTAAACGGAGCAAATGTGATGATACTAAAGACTGGACAGAAGAAAAAGGGTTTTTTCAAGTTCTGGCCCTACCATCTACTTTTTAGAATATGCATGTATGTTTGTTACAAAAAAAAAAAGAGAACAGGAAACAAACAAAACAACAACAAAAATGAGCAAACAAAAAACATCCAACAAACAAAACAAAACAAAAAACCCCACAGTTTTGGCTGCCAGTAGCTTCTTACCTCTATAACAGTATACTTGTCGGGCAGCTTCATGGCAAGAGAAAAATTACAGATGTGGGAAGACACCACTAGAGGGTTTGGAAAGCACTTTTCAAACTTTAAAACCAGGGATCAAACTGAAGTTTAACTGCTGTGTGAGAACACAAGCTGGAGTAACACCTTTGGAATAACAAAATTTGTGCATGTTTATAAGTTTGTCACCAATGTAGTGGGGAAAAAAAAATATATCAGTTGTTTCACTGTTTTGATAAAAAGGGGTGTTAGAATTGTGAATACAGGCGATAAAACAGCACGTATCTGCTGTATTAATCAACAACCTAAAGAGATGCCCTAGCTTTTCTTGGAAATAACAGTGTGGGAAACAAGGCTTTTGGGAGCCCTGGAAATTTTAATATGCTTTTAGCTTCTATGTACTGTTTTTATGTCTGGCTTAGTATACATTTCTTCTCACTCACCTGCAGCATTAGCTGAAAAAGAACATAAAATAAGTCAGCTTCTAACATTCTCTCATAATAAAAAACCAAGAGACTTGTTAGGATCTAGGCTTTGCAACTCTATTTTTTTCCTTTTTTTTTAAACCAATTTCTGCTGAGGCCTTATGAAGATGAGAAGAATACTCAAATATTACTATCAAAAGAGGTGCATAAATGACTCTTGGAAAATGTTCAGTATGCTTATGTTAGTCCTCCAGGAGCATAAAGAGAAACAGCAAAATGTGGATCTCTGAAATAAACATTCTGCCTTTAGTTTTGAGCTCTAACTTGTAAGAATCCCATTAGAGGAAAAAAGGAGATGATCATTATTATGAAAACTTACTAAGAAACACATTTTAGTGGAAAGTATTTCTGTCTTGGGGAACAATAAATCTTTGAAGATTTTATCATAAGAGTACAATTTACTCATTCCGTGAAACTGAGGCCACACTGGGTGATACCAGAGATCAGACAAGTATGGTAGAGTCTTCTGACTCTTCTTTGTGCTATATATTAGATAATTTGAAGCAGGCAGAAAATATTTGTGCTATATACTAGATAATCTGAAGCAGGTTGAGACAGCTGAGTAAAATCAAACACAGAAATAGTAAGTATTCCATCATGAGAATTTACTAGGATGAAACTTCAAGTAAATTATGTTTCCACTAATAATTCCAAAATCTTTAGAAACTAAAGACTCCTGAGTAAACATTATCAGATGTCTATTAAATATTTATATTCAATAGTTAAAATCTTGTAGAGAGAAGCATCAGACTGAAATAATGCTGTTGGGTAAAATAAGGTATCATAGAAAGTATTTTTCTTCAGGAATATTAACTGTTACTGAAAATGGTGAAGAAGCAACAATTAAAATTGCTTCCACAACACAGGGGTTTTTTTTTTTTGTGCGTGAAATTCAAAGAAGTTGGGGAAACTTAGATTCTCTTTTTCACCATATAAACTGAATTTTGCTCGTCCTCCTAGATGTGTAAAAATGCTATTTTGGGAAGTTATTCTGAAGAATAGTGCTGGTGCTTACCAGGAAAAACACCATGGCAAACTCATGTGATGCAAGGTAAAGATAAGCATAGGACAACACTACTTTGACTCCAGTGGAAGCTCGTGAGTTTGAAAAAGCAAGAAAGGAATCCAGTAGAGGAGGAACAAATACATATGGCTAAGAACAGATTTAAAGGAATGTTGCAAGCAAAAATTATTAATTGAAATTCTAAGAAGGAAACAGACCTACAAGGCAGGATATGAAAAGAATAAATATTATCTAAATGATTATAATCAGCTCTGTAGCCGATACAGTTTGCTATCCGATACTCCAGGAAAAGCCAGAGTAATCTCTGTTCCACAAGTGTGTATCTTCAAGAGTTCTCGATGCATTGAAGACTGCTATTGTAAGTATTAAAAATAGGATTGGGAAATAAGTGAATGAACAATTCCAAGATTCTCAAGGAAATCATGAAACAATTTACTAGCACCAAAAAGATGAGAATAAACAAATAACTTGTGTTTATCCGGAACTTGTTTTAATTCTGGATAAAGTTTTGTTTGAAGTTTTATGAAAAAACTTCATAATAGAGTAGCTGACCTTAATTTACCCCCTAGCAGCAGTTTATCTTTTAAGACAACTCTTTTGTCCCTATTATCATAGTGGGTATGCTAATTTCATACCACCCAGTTTCTTCATTGAAATACTACACCGGGCCAAGTCAGTGATCTACAGAAATTCTATGAAGTAATCAGTGACCTCTTTATTGGAACTTTCTATTGATGTTACACATAAATGTTATCAAATTAATGCTGTGACGTCTTGCTTCTGTTTTCCTGTTTAATTGGCACAGTATCACCCACCTTTAGTTCTGATTAATCAAACTTCTGTATCAACTAATTAATGCTAGGCTGTCAGGCTTACAGCTATGTGTTTTGACAACCTAAATGCTACTACATGAATTTATTTTTTTTTTTGATGTACTTCTACAGTGTATTAATACGCTGGAGGAGTACAGGGTACTCCTCTACAAATTCTATATCCAGCTCATTTGCAGAATACACACTGAGAGATGAAGGAGAGCAGGATAAAATGCAGCATATGGTAAAGTGTTAGTTGGCAAACATCATGTTAATTCAGTAATTTAATATTTTTTCTCTCATTTTGAATTTTCTTTTTGGTTTGTGGTATGGTTGTATTCTGCTTCGGATACCATGAAGCCAGGCAGAGAAGTAAAATGGAGCAATGGAGTCCAAGAGTGAGAACAAACAGCTTGAAAACATGAGAAAATATTAATAGTATTGGTTGTAGTGGAGGGAGACAATAAAAATTACGGCCATTTGTACAAGGTGTTACTGAAACTCAGAAGTGAGGAGTTCACAGGAAAGTCTATATATGCAAGCTAAATAATTGGAAAAGGAATATAATAAATGCAAAATATCACCCACATTTATTGTAGTTTGATATTATTGGTATCTAAAGGGGTCACAGAGTCACACTTGATACCCCCAGTTTAAGGTAACAAGTTTTACAGGGTCTTATGCTGACCGTCATTCCCCTCACTGCAATAGCCTACGGTAGTTTGGGTTCTCCAGAAGACCCACAGTAAGTAAGTTTTCATTTCAAAGCTTGAATTACCATGGAATTGTAAAACATTGGGATTTTTCCTCCTTTTTGTATCATTTGGTCATTCTGAATTTTCATCCTGACTGACCTAATTATAAAGGTGAAGAACACGCCCTGTCAATGGTGAAGAGGAAGTGAAGAGCAACATGAGACTATGGCCAGAAATTGGTTTTGCTTTGAGTGGTCTGTTGTGTCTGACTGCAGCCATGGAGGGAATTTGGAAAGATGATTTATCAGAACAGCACATTCAGTTGTCAGGGTTTCTTTTTCCAATTCTGCCGTGTAGCACTGAGCAAACAACTTTTCCTTTTGTGCTGTTACATGACTTTCTATTCTCTGGATAGTTGAGGTTGCTTTCACTTCTTAAATAAGTGAAGTTTATGCAGCTTTCGTATTTGTCCATTTTTATAACTTTTCAGCCTATTGGCTAAACTAATTCTCCCCTCTTCCCTGCCTGCAAATACTAGTCTCAAAGTCCTACAAAGGTTGTGAAAAATCTGCAGCTGGAGAGAGCAGAAAGGACCCTCATTCCCACGAAGTGGGAGGTTAGCTATTTAAAACCAAAAGAAAAAGGTAAATGCTGAGTTTAATGAACAAGTGTGTGCCAGCAAACTGATTAGCACACAGCTAACGACAAGCAACTGCTACCCCTTACAAAACTAGTGGTTACATTAACGTTATTGAGAAAAGGAATGGAAGGAGGAGTAATGCAGGAACCAGGTGTTACTATGTTAAAGAGATCCAAGGTCACAAGCCTGCAGATAATCAGCCTCTTTAGTTCCACAGATTAGGGTTTGTGTAATCCCAAAATCTCGGGTGCCACCCCAGGTACTCCCGTGTATGAGCAGGATAACAGAGGAGCCAGCTCTGTCTGAGGATGTGGGAGCAAAGCCTCGGGAAACACCTGTTGTAATTTAAGAGTGAAGTGACCGGCCTCTGGCTCTTCCGAGCCATTGATTAGTCATTAGTCGGTTAATAACATCCCTCAAAAGAGAACAAAGAGAAACATGAAGCTTGTTACTGAAGGGTGTCACAGGTACAAACCATTCAACCGCCTGCATGACTAAAGAGAACGGGGGAGAGCATAGAACGGTATGTGGCTCGCCTACTAGCACGTTCGTGGTCCCCAGCACCTGGGCAAACGTGTTCTGCTTCATGCCACCCCTCAAGAGCCCGTTTCCTCGTTACAAACTCCTCTTTTCAAGGCACGTTCTTCCTCGTTCCTGCGAGGCCAAGCAGCGGTAGTCCTTACGAGCGGGCGGGCT
>JAAGNO010002267.1:4995-17622 GCA_033439905.1 Ceryle rudis
GAGGAGGAACTTCTTTACTGTAAGGGTCACAGAGCACTGGAAGGGGCTCCCCAGAGAGGTTGTGGAGTCTCCTTCTCCGGAGATTTTCAAAACCCTCCGGGATGGGTTCCTTTGTGACCTGTGCTAGATTACATGGTCCTGCTCTGGCAGGGGGGTTGGACACGAAGATGTCCAAGGTCCCTTTCAATCCCTGACATCCTGTGATCTGCTAAAACCACTTGTATAGCCAGTCTGAACTGTGCATGATCCTGCTGTGTGCTGCTGACCTGAATCAAGCAGCAAACATCTAAAGTTGAAGTAAATGTGCCATGACAGATATGCACAAGAAGCCACATCTCAGCTCTTATGCTGCAGAAAGCCTTGTTTAGAAGAAGAGAGGCCAGGGGGACCTGCCTACAAAAGGAACACCTTCCTTCCCTTTTAGGGTGGTTGTTATTTAGAAAGGGAAAATGCGTAGTACTGCACAGCTGAAGAAACAGCACGACATTTATTTTGCATAGCAACTTGCATAAAAGCTACTGAGCCCTTTACGGGATCAATTATCCAAAATACAAGATCTCTGCTCAAATAAAGAGAAATTATGTGGGTAGCAAAGAGTAGAAAGACTTCACTTGGCTAAGATGCAGCAAAACCTAGTTCAGGATTAAGTTGAAATCTCACTTCCACTTCACAGAAGACAGAGGTAGGACTTTTCTTTGGGCTCAGTAGATTTAAAGAATATTGTTTAAAAAATAAAAGGAAAAAACCCTACCTAAACCACACACACAAGCCCCATAACTCCACACTCCAGAAGCATTTTCTAAGTAAATATAAAGGGAAAAAAATAAGGTAGGTTTCAGCTGGACAGGCCAAGAGGACTAGAAGGCAAACAGAGAACCTCTTTTGTCTGACTTGCCCCTAAATTAGAGGGCTAGAATCTATTGCATACCAGGACCTTTCCTCTGCGCTTGCCAGGAACATTGCAGCCCCCTGTGGACCTCATCTGAGAAGGCAAGGGGCATTAGCAGGCAGGTAGTCACACTCTCCTCTCCTTTTCTAACTCCAGTCAGAGCTATAGCAGGCTGGGAGGCACGAGACAGAGGCAGAGCCCCCCAGGAGGCCTCAAATAGGAATACCTAGTGGTGGTAGATGCAGTACTTCAACCTGTTCTGGAGGACTCAGCCACAAGACAAATCCTGTCCATGTGTAACTGCCTGGTGGCCAGAGAACCCCTAAGTGGACTGGGATGTGGCCAAACGTGTGTGTGAGGCTGAGGAACACAAATGAACACACTGGAACACTTGGGAATGAAACACTTTGAAGAGCAATAATTATACAGGAAAAGAATAGCTGGAGAAACAGAGCCTTGAGTCTGCAGAGTAAAATTTTATAGAAACATTAAGGTTGGAAACAACCTTCAAGATCATCATAGAATCATAGAATTGTCAGGGTTGGAAGGGACCTTAAAGATCATCTCGTTCCAACGCCCCTGACATAGGTAGGGGCACCTCCCACTAGATCAGGTTGCTCAGAGCCCCATCCAGCCCGGCCATCAAGTCCAGCCATCTACTAAATATTATCAGGACCACTAAACCATGCCCTGAAGTGCCACATCGACATGTTTTTTTGAACACCTCCAGGGATGGTGATTCCACCACCTCCCTGGGCAGCCTGTTCAGGGGATTTTGTGTTCGGACAAGCTGGCAAAGAGAAAAGCGTAACTGGTGTTTTAATTTTGGCAAAGAGGGGCATTTTTCCAGGCTGGAGATGACTGCCCTGCTCTCTGAAAAGAGGCCGAAGAGCAACATGTGCTGTTGCAGCTGATTAACAGTGCCACCAGCCGGCCTGCTGGAAGAGAGCCAGTTCACATGACTGGGGGAAAACAAGGTAATGTGCATCTACTCACCACCTTTCACCCCAGAAAGTCTTCACAATCAGACTCTGAATCTACAAGCCCTTTGCCAAACACACAGGGGCTGTTCCTGGGAGCATATGCAAGAAAGGTCTTACTGCAGAGGTGCTATGCAAGCACTAGGTTACTGAAGCTTCAGCTGGGTCAGAGAAGATAACCAATCAGTTGGGGTTTTCTGGTAGAGCTAAGAGTGAATGACAGAGGATCCAACTCAGGAAGGGTTCTTCTAGTGTGGAGCAAGCCAACCAGAGTGATGAACCATGTCAGAATCTGGCCTGAAATTATGAAATAACCAGATGGTACTACAGAGGCAGGGTAAATGAAGCCAGTGAGATGTGCGTTGGCAATTATTTAAAGACATAATTTCCACTTATTGTGATTTCCTATTGGAAGTTGAACTTTAAATTGAATTAAGTTTGGCACTTCACAGTCTCTCTGGTCAAAACACTTACTAGGAGAGCTACTGCTGCCTGAGCATTAAAAAAACCTAAAAAAAATACACTAAAGCCAACAGAATCAATCACAGAATGTTAGGGGTTGGAAGGGACATCAAAAGATCATCGAGTCCGATACCCCTACCAGAGCAGGATCACCTAGATCAGGTCACACAGGAACGTGTCCAGGTGGGTTTCAAATGTCTCCAGAGAAGGAGACTCCACAAGCCCCCTGGGCAGCCTGTTCCAGGCTCTGTCACCCTCACCATGAAAAAAGTTAGTCCTTGTGTTTACATGGAACCTCCTCTCTTCCAGTTTGCACTCGCTGCCCCTTGTCCTATCATTGGGCATCACTGAGAAGAGCCTGGCTCCATCTTCCTGACACTCACCCTTTACATATTTATAAACATTAATGAGGTCAACAGTGTCAACAATGCAAAAAACCAGCAAAGTTCTGTTGCAGTCGAGTAAATCCAACATAAAAACTCTGCACTAACATTTTCTTAAAGTGAATCGAAGGGTCATGGAACCACCAGCAGTAAGGAACTAGTTTTGCTCAACAGCTGCTTCAAACAACTTTTGTAATGAAAAAGCAGTTGCAGGAGAAGGAAAGGTGTCATTTATAAAGCCAGTCTCAAATTTTGGCAGCTTTGCATGCCTTTGCCCACAACACTGCTCAGGAATTTGCTCGATTTTAAGCACGTGACTATGTGCCTAAATTTTATATTTAAAGAAATGCAAGTCAAATGGACTTCTGGGGAACAGTATAAAGTATACAGTCTGTGTATATAAAAGTATCTCTTAGTATAAACTCTTCATACTGTTTTAATATGCAGTAGTTGTGCAGTGTTGTTAATACAGACAGCTTCTTTTCCACTGAGATGTCTATGTGGGCATGTCCACGTAGTCCCAAGTAACCACTAAAAAGCTGACTGAAAAGAGGCATAGTGAGACAAAGGATGAAATCTGAAGGAAGGAAAAAATATCACCAAACAATACCATATTCCAAACCCTAGCAATAACTTACTGTAAGGGATAACAAATGACCATCAGTCAAAGTTTAATTTCCACTCCAGAACTTATCTGGGATTAGGCCAGCGTCCTTATCTAGAGACTCCTGGGATTCCGAAGCAGTCTCACTGCTCTTCAGAGCTACTGACTACATGTGAATGCTCTGGCCAATAAAGGCAGAGAGATGTAGGGGCAAATAACGCCTGTGTAAGCCATGTATCTGAAGTGGCTGCATACAGACTGTCCGTGTGATGTTGAAAAGATCCTTGGCTTTTTGCATGTTTCTCCAAGAAATTACTGCATCTTCATGGCTTTGAGACTGTCGTTGAAGATGAATACGGTTGTCAAGCAGAGGAAGAACCTTTATTCCTAGGGAAGTAGTATCTAATAAGAAGTGTCAAGGAAATGCTGTCAAGTGTCAAGAAAGCCAGACAACATGTCTACTAAGATTCACCAAGGAAGGAGGCAAAGCGCTCTGAGTACTATTGTCTTTGTTTCAGGTTTTCAGGCTCACAGAATTGCTGACAGTGGCAGTAGAGTGAATGCATGTCTTCTAGAGAAGTGACAACGCACAACCTCCTTGTAAACCTCCATTTCCTTTCCTGGGAGGTAAAAGGAATGAGCTGTTTTGTTTTAACAGCCTGTCCTAACACACCAACTCCACCATGTTCAGCCAAGGAAGCAGGTTATCACTTGCTTGGAATATTGTAATGTTTTTTTCACATTCTCACTTTGCTACTTTCTGAGTCACTTCCGTTACTCTGAAATTTCAGTCATCTTCCCCACGGACGTGGCATAAGTTGATGGCTGTCAACTGAAGACTAGCACCTAGTTCTAACAAATTCTGACAAGCTTACTGACTCCCACTAATCTGTCAGTATCACCTAGAATGCTAAGTCCTCACTGCAAAATGAGTACCTGAATGAGAGCAGAGTCAGAGAAACCAAGTTCTTAGCTGGACTGTGGCATCTGTACCTTGCCTTGCTTCCTTGCTTTGCATCCACCAAAATATTTAGGGGATCATTTCAATATTAGATTGTGAACAAAATAAGACATACTCCAAAAGGATACATAAGAGTGGGGATACCCCGTGTGGCCAGATATTTTCGGATAAGCCGCTCGGTACCATACCAGTTGAAACCTTTTGTTGCATACCCAATGCGTGGAAGATGCACTGTTGCTGAGAAGAAGGGAACAGAGAGTGCACACTCTTTAGTGTAAGATAACACATAGAATCATAGAAACATAGAATTATTATGGTTGGAAAGGACCTCTAGGATTATCAAGTCCAACCTCCATCCCAACATCTCCCTAACCACATCTAGGTAACAACCTCAAGCTATCTGACAAGAACAGAAGAAATATTTTAGGACACAACTTATCTGCCACAGAGATCTTGCTCTTGCTTCAGTTCAGAAGAAAGAGTACAGGAGGGATGGAAACTGGTCATCTTTAGGTGCAATCATGCATGTAGGGATTCACTGGTCTACTGCACAGACACTTACCATTCCTTTTCTTGGCTGCTAAATAAATCTTCTTCAGACCCTTTTCCAAAGCAGACAGCTTAATGCCAGACAAGTTGTTGGATCGGTCCCGGTGCTGAGCTACAATCAAGGCCAGCTAAGGACAAAATACACACAAAAACTGAAATGGAGTCTATACACAGCACTATGAGACACAGAGGTAGCTGCTGGAAAACTGCATTACTATCAGCTTTAACAAATGAGAAAAAGATCTGCTTTTTTTCTAATGTTTATCTGCGACTTAGCCATGGTCAGTATTCAGTGCCATTATTACTGGGAAGAAGACACAATGTTCATTTCACAAAGCTTCAAAAACACGTGGAAAGACCGATACAAAAATGAGGTTTTTATTCTCACCAAGTCTTGTCCTTTTTTCCTGGATTTTTTATCATCAATGGGGAATAACAAGGTTCTTCCTAACTCCAGGTCTGTCCAGAAAACAATAGAACAGAACAAAGAAATCAGTCCTGAAGAGTCAACAGGCAGTCAATGCAGCAGTGATTTCACTGTCACATTCTGTATTATTCTTCTTGGTTTTCTTTATCTCCTCATGATGGTTTCAGCAGAGTCAGACCCTTTGCCCAGGGAAGCAAGACAGACATTGCCCATCCACCCCCTCACCAAAACACATAGACATCCCAGTTAAAGACCACCAATGGAAAGAGAGACACTGGAACAAGAAGAAAGCATCTCCCAGGAAGTGAGAAAAAACCAACAGGTCCACCCTACAGCAAGATGTGCATTTCCCATCAGCTGCAGATAGTTCAAAACTGCTTATACATACTCGGGAGAAGATGAGTGCTTGGAGGGAACCAAAGGCTCAACACAGGACTGCCTGAGGTGGCTTTCATCCCTCTTAAAAGCACTTTGACATATGATGCAGTGCTCTGTCTTACATTATGAAAAACATCCTGTGAATAATGAATGAGTTTGGGGTTTTTCTTTTTAATTTTTTTTTTATGACTTGCAGCATGTATCAGAATGACCAACCCCCGTGCAGAGATCTCACACTCTAAACAAGTCAGAGCACCCACTGCATTACTACCTTCAGAGCTAGGGATGCACATATCTAGAGAAAAGAGGAAAAAACATGAATATCAAGGTATCCAGGCACCTCACTCCTGCAACATCAGTGGGATTTAAATTCTTTCAAGTATCTTGGCCTAAGGTCATGTTTTAATCTCTTACCTTTCATCTTTCCTGCCATCTCATACATTTTCTTTGGCTGATCGGAACGAGCCTCCAGAGCTGTAAACAAACCACCCCTTCCCCAGCGGCCAGAGTCATCTAGAATGAAATAATAAGTTAGCTTCCTTTTAGAAAGTGGAAAGTGAGGTTGAAGACCACCTCTGCAGGAAGGGACCTACTCTGCAGGAATGCAACGAATTATCAGCAAAAGTAGATATGGGAACCACATATGAACAGAAGTCAACTAGTAGTCAAGGGACCACCCTAGAGGATAAACCTCAGCCCTTCAGGAAACCAAACTTGTCATAGTTACCTGAAAAACTCTGCAGGAAGAATTCCTTCTTACTGCCCACTAAGGATGCTCAATCAAGCACTATTCATGACAGTTAGCATATAAACCTGTTGGTATCCTCATATAGATGCACATACAGAATGTCCCTAGATTGCTGCATTGCGCTTCCCATGTTTGTTATTTGCAGGCTTTTATTTTCACTTGGCATTTCCACTTTAAATGTGAGGTTTTGTGCCGAGTTTAACATAAGCCAAAACAGATTTTAATATTTTGCTACAGCCCTTGTCAGAGAGCAGCTCCAAGATTGACTTGGGAGGAACTTGGTAACCTGAATTTCTCTCCCTCAGCTTCAGTGTCTTAACAGAGGCCCTTAAATTAGGAGACTAGCCTAGAACCTCCATACTGTCAGTGTTGACGGACAAGCATCGAGTGAAACTTTGACCACAGCTTCTGGAAGTGCCTGTCTGTCTCTGCTGACTGTAAAAAGGAGACAATTTTCAATACCTCAGTTTGCTTGCCAGAGCTTTCCTGGGATGAACAAAAGGCCGTGCTCTCAGGAGGAACTGTCCTCAACTGGTCACAGATATAAAATCTCGAGCTATACAGACACCCATAAATCCAGAGAGGGCGTGAAAAGACCCATGTACACCTTTCTAGTGACTTGTGTGGGTTATGCAGGGTGGAGTAGAGGCTGTATTGCCTCTGCACCACTCAAGGTTAAGTCAAACTGAATTCCAAACTATTTCAGTCTGGAAGGAAATGAGAAGCTATTGAGCTAGTAGGGATAATTCAGCCCCCTTGCCCACCTCACCCAACAACATTCCTGTTGTCTTAAGTCCCACCTAGGCAGTGGACAATGATGGCATCCTCCTCTTCTGCTTTGGGATGTGTAACATCTCCCATGACATACTTGATACAGTTCAGGTCTGCAGCTTCATAATCTAAATCCACATTCAGCCCAGCCTTGTCCTCCTCAAACTCTTCTTCAGAGTCACTTTCCTCTGAAGGAAGGCAGGTAGATGTATAATGATTTGCCTCCCACCAGGCCATCCTGAAACAAAACAAGAGGAGATGGTGTTCAATGAAAATCAGAGGTGCGGGTCACATACCTTGTTTTAAATCAGTGCAGTGAAACACAAAATACCCAGACATGCATTTCCTCTGCTCCTCTCCCCTAGTTCAGACTAGAACCAACTTTACTAGAGTTATCTGTGATATTAAGAGCCACATGCGAGTGTGATAAGCCAATTGCAGGCATGGAAAACATTAGAATCATAGAATTGTCAGGGTTGGAAGGGACATATTAGCATATGACAAAGGGCAAGGAGCTACTTAAGAGTGGCAAAAAGGAAGAATAACTAGGAAACAAGGAGAAAATTAGGACACTTGCCACAGAGTCACAGATGCCAGACCAATACGTAGGGGCCAGCTGTGACATTTCAGAAAGCTTCTCTGAAAAGTTCACTGCACATTCAGATATGGGGTTCTTGTTCAGGCAACTCGCTTAAATTAGATGTGAAATTAGGCAGCGATTTCAGAGGAAAAGAACCCTTGTTAGGGGCTCAAGCTATTTTTCCACCTTCATATCCCTACATTATGCAGTTCAGGCACACGCACAGAAACATTCTGATGTATGAAGCTAACCCTCTCATGAGGGTAGCCCTGCAGACATTTTGTCACCTTCTCATCCCCAGTCCCACCTGCCAGAGTAGATACAGAGCACAACATGGTTTTCTCAGTCAGACAAACATTTCTCGAGTGTAGTGTAACAGACAGCAGCTTACAAGTAGTAGATGCAGTACAAACCATACTTTTTCTTATGTTCCGCCTCTGCTTTTGCTGCCTTCTTTTCCTCCATGAGCCTTGCTCTCTTTGCTGCTGCTTCTTGGCGCTTCTTCCTCCTGGCCTCCAGCTCCTCAGCGCTCAGCAAGTGCTTCCTCCTGGTTGACTGTTCCCGGAGGCCTGTGAGAAGGGCCTGGAGAAAGAAAGAAGTGTCATGTAAACAAGTACTCATATTAAAGCCATGTCTGGTGGCCACATTAACCTACACTCCTTTCCCATTTGTCTACTTTGTCCACAGGTCTTAAACATCAGATCCAAATTGTCACATACGTAGTTTTGTGACCTAAGTTTATACGAGTGCCCTGCACATCACACCTCTGATCTGCAAACCTTTTAACATACCTTCTGTAAGTGGCAGGTAAAGAGATAAAACTGTCAGCCTCATTTTCCACAAGCAAATGAAAAAGCATCATGTGCCTCCTCATGTCTTTTGTCTTACGTTTGCTTTGTTCCGGAGAGCTCTCCCTTCCTTACTGGCCTCTTCAGTCAAGGCTTTCTGAAGATCCAAAAGCTGATCAAATGCTTTTTTGTCTTCTCTGCTGGGTTCTTTTGAATAATCTTTGCCTTCATACACATACATGTGATCTTTAAAAAAAGCAATTAAAATGTGTAAAAAGGAACTGAAAGCCATTAATACCTGAAGTGTACAGACACATCAGAAGAAATTTGGCTTTTCTGTAACAGTGTTCTACCCTCAGCAGAAAAAGATGTCCACTCCATCATTTTTTGTATGACCAGTATCAGCGTGATGTAGAAACAACAGAATCAAGATTTGCTTTCTTGGGCAAAAGCTTTTAATTTAAGTCATTTATACTGGCAAAGAACCTTTCTTTCCAATTTCAGCCAATTAACTAATTTAGGTTGTGGCTCCATCACTGTTCACTTCGGTCATTTCATCTCTGCCAGTACTGAATTCATTTAGCTGAGCTATCTAGTTACAGGCAACTCATTCAAATGGATAGAGAACTTTTTCCTTTGTGCCCCCAAACAAAATAAAAGCCCAGAACTCTGGCAGTCGAGAGTTACTGCCCATCAGGTGAGCTATTTTCCCATTAACTATTACACAGCATGCTACCACTGCTCCTCTTCAAGTTACCAACAGAAAATACCACTCTTTGACAAGTCTCAGCAAATAATTACTTGTTGCCGGCAACTGCTGCGGGACAGACAATACCCAACCTGCAGGGCCATATTTCTGCTTCAGTCACAGACCTCTATCTAAGTGGTACTGTGTACCCAAAGCAAAAATTTACTCTTTTTCACTGTGACACCAGAAAAGGGAAAGTCTCCTTAAGAGTTTGTTCTCACAGAGTGTGAGGCTATGAAAAACTAACCACAATCGTGCGACATCTGGACTGGAAGGTAGTGTACTGAAGACAGAGTAGGATTGTTCTAGTTGTTTAGACTCTGTGACTCTGCATTTCTCATCTGACATTTTTGGAATGTTTTAAGGTCATTTCAACTTAGGATTTTTATGACCAATTCTCTTTTGTTTGGAGATAAATACAAAACACCTGCTACACAGCCTTTCTCTAAGTTACTGTTGTACCGCTAAACCTGTGCATATATCTTCATGGCTTTCTGTGAGAAAAGCAGCAGCTGCAATTTTAATATTTCCCCTTTTCTCATTAATTTCATCTGAAGTTTCAAACTATTTGAAGCACATGAAGGAATTCAGCCCCCCCAACCACCAAAACTGGGCAAGTATTGTTACCATCATCTTACAAATAGACAAACAAGGGCACAAAAAGAAGAAAAAGACCAATAAAGGCTCAGAAATAAAGTCTGTGGATAGGCCACAAGCAAAATCCAAGTCAATTAATTACAAGACCACTTTTCTTTTTGCTGCCTGAAAAACACCACCTCTGCCTGGGAAACCTCCTCTGCCAGCACCCAAATGTCACGCATTTCACAGGTACATAGATTCTTAACTTACTCTGGGTGTTCTCCTCTTCAGTCTCTTCTTCACATGGCAGCATAACATCCATTACCCACTTCCCTCCTTTTGTTTCTCCAAGGATATTTTTTAGCTCCACATCCTGTATCGTACTCCCCTCAGAGGAGAGCAATTTATCCAAGCCAAATTTCAGGATTTCACTCAGCTTTAACAGAGAGAGAGGTGGAAGTTCAGTATCAGTATTTCCTAATTCCATGCCAATCTCAGTGTCTTGAGCTTCTAAAACTTAAATGCAAAGTGTGTAGAAGTGGAGAAATCTAAACCTTAAGGTTACCTGTCAAAATACTTATGCTTTAACATGCTTAGTTCTCCCAACACCTGATGGGACAGGCCCGTACAGCATATCTCCCTCAACCATAACTCATCCAGACTTGAATGGGTCATTTTTCTCCCGGGCTAAATGACAAATAAACATTGTACCGACTGTGTTCAAGCAGCTTTCTTCATAGCCAGAAAGACCAGGCTTGTTCTTGCCCCCAACTCCTTTAAAACAAAGGCTTAAATACCACAAAAATCCATAGGGAGAAAAATATCAGCATGGAATTTCCTATGGGCTCAGTTCCACTTCTCCCATGGAAACTATAAATGCCGAGATACACGACGGTGAGGTGGGGAGAGGTGGCAGCAGGGGAGGGTACACTAATTCCAAACCAATCCTAGGTTTAGTTGCACACAGAAGATATATTCCCCTAAATATCACTTTGCTTAAGGTTTTCAACCCAGGTTCACAAAGTTCAGCTCTCAGGTCATTATACATCAGGCCCTGACTCCCGAGACGCTCTATTTGCCAAGAAGTCAACAGAAGTTTTGTCCAAGTTTCAGACTAGCAACCAAAAGCTGACTAAGTACTTATCATCAGCTCTGTTTGTGAGAGAAAAACACCAGAGACAGATAAATTCTAGAAACAATGAGTCAGTTTCCACTTTAGCCCTGTTATAATTAAAAATAAACAAGTAAACTAAGGAGAGGTTCTGCCTTCCCCTCTTCTCCAAGAAAACACACCCTTTTTCAACAATGGATGAGCCACAAAACTGTAAAAACTGTCTTCAAACATCAGATCTTGTCTGGATGTGGGATGTCATTTTGGTTTCTAAGGCATTCCAAACCTGACGTGTCAATGCACATCTCTAGTGTTTGGCTAGGTTCATATCAGACAAATACAGAAACACTCTGGGACAGACTGAAGACGCTACTGGAGTCAAACTGAGGATATAGCTCTATTTTACCTGTAGCTCTGCCGCTCCCTGAGGCTTGGGTGCTCCCAGAGCAAACTGACCCCCTTCTACAATGGCATTTGTCAACCGGAGCTTAGAAGCAGCTCTTCGGTAGATTATTTCTTCAATTGTATCTCTCCCAATCAAGCGGATAATTTTTACAGGCCTGGAAAAGTTTAAGAAAATTCTTATTATTTTCCTTTTTGGAAGTGCACTAAAGCTGTGCCCTTGCATGGAGCACTATCCCCTCGCTCACTCTTGTGGTAGGGAAAAAAAGGGAAGAAGAGAAATCAACAAAAATAATGGTTAGAAATGTAATGCTGATATAATTGCTTCTTCACGTAGGAGAAAATCTCGCTGCAAAAGTGCAAGCAGACCTCCACATTCCCTCTCCTCCTCCTCCAAATCTACAAAGCTCCCACCCTAGACACATGACAAGGACAAGACCACGAGGCTGCAACAGAAAAATGAGGACATAAAATCCTCTCTGCTCTCCTTCTTTGATCTTCAATCTATTGTCCTTTAACCCTCCATTGCCTATGGATAGGGAAAGCAATACTGAGAGACCAAGAGAGTCAGCAACCAAGCCAGAAGTAGCAACATTTCTCACTTGTGCTGCCCAATCCGGTGAGCCCGTGCTATTGCTTGCAAGTCATTCTGTGGGTTAAAGTCGCTATCAGTAAAAATAACTGTATCTGCTGCTGTCAGGTTCATGCCAACTCCACCTACAAACAAAGAAGAAGGTCACAGAATATGTCACCAGCAGAAAAGAAGATAAGCTAGAGAATTTATGCTATGCAAGGCTCTGTCAGATCTGATCAACTGTATCTAATCCATCTCTCAACCCCAAACCTAAGTCTCATAAGGCACTAAACAGATGGATAAACCTTCCATTTCCACCTTCCAGCTTTCTGCAACAGCCTAAAACCAAGCTGTACTGTGCAATGTAGTCAAAAAAAGATAGGGCACGAGTGAATCAACGCACAGGACAGGCTGTCAAAACTGATGAACACAGACATATTCTTCTGCTGACAGGCAGATTAACCCAGCAAGGACTGGCTTCGCTGAGGCTACAAGGGACTGCCCAAGTCATGACTTGGCTGCAGCACAGAAGCAACAGGTAAATAAACTGCTGAAACAGTGGAAAACACCAGGCCAAACTACACAAAAACTAGAGCTTAGGTATTTATATGACTTAGAAGTTTTTGAGGTTAGAGTTTGAGCTCTCATGGAATGAAAAGAAAAAAAAAAACCAGTTAATTATTTATATATATT